>CAUYRT010054307.1:0-31863 GCA_963574885.1 Lepilemur ruficaudatus | reverse complement strand
CTCGGCCTCCCAGAGTGCTAGGATTACAGGCGTGAGCCACGGCGCCCAGCCGGCTTTCTTCATTCAACCCTTTCCCCCAAAACCTCAGTGGCTCCTAACCTCACGTGGATTCTGAATTGCTGCCCAGAAATGTCCACGTGCCCCTTGTCACTGCTTGTCAGCTTCCTCCCCCATCAGAGTTCCCCACTCCCCTCCTCAAGCCCCCGGGCGCTGGCTGTCTTATGGTCACAGCAGCACCACTTCCCTGTGTCGCAGAGGCGCGCAGGAAGAGCTCCCCTGGCTCCTGCTCTGTTACCGTGTGCAAGCTTGCCTGTGCCCTCCCTCCGTGCCAGCCTCCTTTCCTGTCCGCTTCTCTCGAGGGCCCGCCCCTTGCTCTCTCCTCAGTCTCCCAGGCAGTCCTCCGGCAGTTGCCCGCCCTCCGTCCTCGCTCTGCAGACTCGCTGGCCTTGTCTCTTTCGTTTGCATTGCAGGTGCTCCAGGCGCTGCTGCTTCATTTCTAGAAGGCCTCACCGACCGTGCCCCACCCCTTCCCTCTGTCACAGCGTTCTCTGCGTCTGTCCTCTCTTGCCCCGTCGGGCTTTCTCCTCCAATGTGCCGGGGCTCCCTTTCTGGCCTCTCCGCCGAAATTGCTTTTTCCCTGGTCACCGGTAGCTTCCTTTTATTAAACCCAACGGACGCTTTCTGGCTTCTCTCTTCCTTGACTTTGGTGAACACTGGACACCGTTGACTGTCTGTCCCCTGATTAGGTTCCCTTGGCTTCCACGCTTCCCTCCTCACCCCCAGGCTGTTCTTCAGTTCATCGCCTCCGTTCCACCCCGTTTAATTTTGCCGTTCCCTGCGGTTCTGTCGGACCTGCCTCTCTGTGTCTTCTAAATACCCATCTCCGTACTTACCCTCCCAGGTGCCCTCTCGCCTCCAGATCGCGTTGTCCCCCTTACACCCATACAGCCACCTGCTCGCCTGGCAGCTCCGGGGAGTGTCCGTGACGCTCTCACCATAACTGACACTCTACTTCCCCCCACAGACTGGTTTTTTCTCCCGGTTTCCCTGCTCCTTGAAGGTATCACCCAGGAACATGCAAAGGATCCTGGACTCACCCTGTCCTTCCCCTCCATGTCCTTGTCGTCTGTCTCTTGCCTTCGGCCCCCACAGCCCTAGGCCACTCCCATGCCTCTTGTCCTCTCGTTCTTGCTCTTTTCCTCCCTGTCTCCACCAGGCCAGAGGTGCCCCTTTGTGCTTCCAGGGTGACTGTGCTTACCTCGGTGACAGCACCACACCTGTC
Organism: Lepilemur ruficaudatus; assembly: GCA_963574885.1. Lineage (NCBI taxonomy): Eukaryota > Metazoa > Chordata > Mammalia > Primates > Lepilemuridae > Lepilemur > Lepilemur ruficaudatus. The sequence continues at coordinate 30,581 of CAUYRT010054307.1, read as the reverse complement.
ACCCTGCATGGCATTAACTGCAACAGTGGCGTTACGTCTCCCATGTAGACCCTGAGCTCTTTGTAGGAACCGGGGATTTACGTATCTCTGTGGCCTCTGTTTATTACACTGCTCGACACTGACTGCAGTAGTTTAGTGAATGAATGACGGGCCACCTCTGCCTACCTGAGGGTTCATTCTTGGCTCCCACCGCTTCCAGGGGATCAGCTCTGATCCAGTTGAGCCTGTCCTGGAGCGGCAGATAGGACAGACACACCCATCACCTGGAGGCCTCTCCCTCCTCTTCATGAATCAAAGTCCTGCGTATCCTTCTCATGCCTGGTCAAAGCTTATCTCCCCTATGAAATACTTGGTTTTTGTAGCCCTCATTGATCTCGTCCTTCTCTGAACTTTCAGTATATTTAATGTGCAGCATTGTTTAGGCTACCACTGTAGTAGTCATACTTCATGTTTTTAAAAGTTTTGTCTGCCCAATTATGAGCTCCTCAAAATCATGCAAGCCATACCCTGCACCTCCTCTCTGAACCTTCAAAATGTCTTTGGCTAAATAAAGGCCAAGCCAGACTGACTGATCCCTGCTTCTTCTCCCCGACCACCGTTGTACCATCTTCCTGCCCCTAATAAATAGCTCTCTGCCCTACCCAGGACACCCCCAACCTGCTTCCTGGGTAACCACAGCCACTGGCTCCCACCGTCCCCATCTTTCTCCTCCATCCTGCAAGCTGCTACTGGCCCCTGTGCCTTTTTCTATCCAGCTGTCCTCGCCCGGAGTCCCTGGGTACCCCAGTGCATTCTTCTCCCTCCTGCTGCCTCCTGGACTCACGTGGTGTCTGAGGCTGCAAACGGTGCCGGCGGCTGTACCTGCTCTAGCACTTGGGCCACTCGGGCCGAGCCTGGAATTGTTGGCGTCCCGGCCTCCGGGCGCCAGGTGTGTGGCCTCGCAGCGCTGGAGCTCTGTCCACCTGAGCGTCGAATTCCTCAACCGAAATGAACGTGCTGCAATCAAACCAGAGTTTCGTAAAAGAAACTCTCTTGACTTTCTCTGCAGTTATGACGGCGTTTTGACACAGAGCAACTCTATTTCAGGAACTGCTCATATCTACGACAGAGCTTAAGGAAATGTCTGAGTATTACTTTGATGGAAAAGGAAAAGCCTTTCGACCAATTGTTGTGGTGCTAATGGCCCGAGCGTGTAATATTCACCATAATAACTCCCGGTGAGTGCTTTCTTTCACTCCTCTCTCGTTTTTTTTCTTGTTTGGGAATTCTTTCTTCCCAGGGCTACTGTTTCATTTCCCACTTAAGAAGCAGCATATGTCCAAGAATTCCCTTTGTGACCTGTAGATTGTGACTTTGAGTCACTAAAGGCACTCTGGACTCTAGCCTAGCCGTCTTCCTTTTCCAGACTTTTTAATGTCCATTGAAGAACAACTTTAGCTGCAAATTAACATTTTAGCAAAATGTTAAGAGCCAAATTTCGTTTTCTTGTTAGGAAGTAGAGTACCAGGATGTGTGAATACATTTAACCACCGTACGCAAGGGGCGGTTAGTCCAAAGGTCGATTGTTCTAGAGAGGTTCGGTGCACCTTTATCTCGAGCAACACACACCCTGGGGCGCCTGCTTCCCTGTGACCTTCTGATCGTGCAAAAGAGAAATTTTCTTTAAAGAAGACATTTTAACTCTTAGGTTTTAAATATATATAAAATTTTAAAATATTAAGATAACTGCAACATTTGGATATTAAAGGAAATCTTAAAAGGAGAAAGGATTTTCCACGGTACCTCATGCAGCGATCTCCTTCCAGCCTTCCCTCCATTCCATTTTTTTAGTTACTATGGATACATAGGACTTGTGCATATTTTTGGGGTACATGTGACATTTCCATCCAGGCACACAGTATGTAATTAACAAATCAGGGTAATGGGGTATCCATCACCTCAGGCATTTATCATTCCTTTGGGTTAGGAACATTCCAGTTCTACTCTTTTAGTAATTTTGAAGTATATAATAATTTGAAATGTACAACGCATTGCTGTTAACTGTAGTTGCCCTGTTGTGTCTCCAAACACTAGATTTTGTTCCTTCTATCTAAGTGTATTTTTAAAACTACTAACCATACTCAGTCATTCAGTATATGTATTATTTTATATATAATATATATAAAATTTTGTATTCTGTTTTGTTTCACTTACTGTTTTTTAAACTCTTTCCCATGTTGTTCAACAGTCTTCATAATTATATAATCTACTGATGGAAATTCCAATAGAGCATACAGTACCAATACATTTCTATAGTGTTGAATATTTGCGTTATATTTCCTCTTAGTAGATAACACTTTTTTTCTTTATTGAAGTATACTTGACATATCATGCCTTTACTCCATTTTAAGTAGTAGATAACAGTTTAAAGAATGCCTAAGATTAGGCCGGGCGTGGTGGCTCACGCCTGTAATCCTACCACTCTGGGAAGCCGAGGTGAGTGGATAGCTTAAGGTCAGGAGTTCGAGACCAGCCTGAGCAAGAGCGAGACCCCGTCTCTACTATAAATAGAAAGAAATTAATTGGCCAACTAAAAATATATAGAAAAAATTAGCCAGGCATGGTGGCACATGCCTGTAGTCCCAGCTACTCAGGAGGCTGAGGCAGAAGGATCACTTGAGCCCAGGAGTTTGAGGTTGCTGTGAGCTAGGCTGATGCCACGGCACTCACTCTAGCCCGGGCAGCAGAGTGAGACTCTGTCTCACAACCAGACCGCCAGACCGAAAGCCCGCTGAGTTTACCACAAGTGCCTTTAGACTTAAGCAGTTTTAATGCATATGAAAACCACCCCTACCTTAATAATGTTTATTCATTGGTCATTCAACCAAAATTTGTTGAGCATCTACTTTGTGCCAGACCTTCTTCCAGGCTCTGAAGATACACCAGTGAGCAAATTCATGTCCTTGTTTCTTTAACCATAATTCTGGTCTCTGACAGTTGATAAAACTAAAAATTAGCAGATCCAGAATTATAAAGTTCACATATGGCTATAAAGAATTTCATACATATTTGTATTTGTTCTTTATGTTTGGAAGTGTGTGAATAAATCATTCTGGCAGTGAAAAGTAATGAAATACCTAATGATGTTTTAAAGGACCGTGCAGAAAGAGCTGCTCGTTTTGCTAAGACAAAGGAAGAAGTAGAGGCTGCCAAAGCTGCTGCCTTGCTGGCCAAACAGGCGGAAATGGAAGCTAAGAGAGAATCTTACACAAGAGAAAAAAGGTACTATATTTCATGCTGAAACATCTCTGTACACATAGGGGCTGAGGAGAATCTTCATGGGCTGGTTTTTAACACTTACATGCTGTGGTTATAAGCAGTCAATTCCGGAGGGACATATTGACCAGTTTGGCAGTTCCTAGTGAGTGATATCTGTCATTGTGAATGTGAGTGTATACTATAAATGTACTAAATAAATAACTTTTAAAAGAAGGCTCAAGAAATCTATTTTCTAAAGACAAAATGCTCATACATCAAAATGATTATAGTGAATTATCTCATGTGTATTAGGATTCTTTAGTTGCCAGAATCCCAAATCAGATAGGATTAAGCAAAAGAGGGAATATATTGGCTCTGCAATTCGGAAATCCAAGGGTGGATTTGATTAAGCATAGCTAGATCCTGGGATCTGAAGGATATCTTACAAATTTTTTTCTCTCTCTTTTTAATCTTAGTTTCTTCTGTTTAGCTTTACTCTCAGAGAAACTTTCCAAATGATGTTAGGAGAGCCCAGTCCCTGGCACTCTCAGGATCTTGAGTTTATGATCCCAGAGAAAAGAGATTAATCATTTTTCCCAATGCCTGTATCAGTCACTTAGGAGAATTCTGATTGGCCTTGCCTGGGTCCTATGGCCACCTCTGGACCAATCATAGTGTCCTCTTGGATGGGCTCTATGGTGGAAGTAGATGACATGACCACCCTGTGGTGCAGGAGGTAGGGGAAATGTTATTGATTATCCTACCAGAATGAATGACATGTAGCAGGGGTAAGGCAGTTCCCAAAACCAAAATATGTTGAGAAGACAAAAAAAAGTACGTCTTGCTAATTGGATTATGGTTAATATTTATTTTCTTCTCTGTGCTTTTCTGTATTTTCGTATTGGACAGTTAACAAGTATTAGTAGTTTTGTAATCAGAAAAAATTCTTAAAACAATTTCTAAAAATAATGAAATACAAGGTTGCAGTGAGCTATAATCAGTCCATTGCACTCTAGCCTGGGTGACAAAGTGAGCCTGATCTCAAAAAATAAATAATTGAATGAAAAATGAAATAATTTAATAAAAGCGTAATACTTGTACACTAAAAACTATAAAATGTTGAAAGAATTAAGATCCAAATACATGAAAAGATACCCTACATTCATAGATCAGAAGACTTAATATTTTTAAATAGCAATACTCAAACTGATATATAGATTCAACATAACCCCTCTCAAAATTCCAGCTGGCTTTGTTTTGCAGAAATTTTAATCCTAAAATTCATACAGAAATGTAAGAGACCCCGAATAGTGAAATAATCTGGAAAACAAAGATGGAAAACTCATACTTCCTCATTTTCAAACTTACTGCAAAGCTACACTAACCAATACCGTGTTGTACTGGCATAAGGATGGACATATGGGTCAATATAATAGAATTGCATCTTCAGAAATAAACCTTTGCATTTGTGATCAATTTATTTTTGATAAATGGTACCAAGACCATTCAGTGGGAAAGAATAGTCTTTCAACAGATGGTGCTTGGACAACTGGTTTCTAACTCCTGACCTTGAGCAATCCTCCCGCCTCGGCCTCCCAGAGTGCTAGGATTACAGGCGTGAGCCACCGTGCCCAGCCGGTGCTTGGACAACTGGATATCCACATGGCAAAGAATGAATTTTGACCCTTACCTCACACCATGTAAAAAATTCACACCGAATGGATCATCTACCTAAAAGTAAAACTATGTAGAGTATAATTTTTAGGAGAAAAAAAAAAGGCATAAATCCTTGTGATCTAGGAGTAGACAGTGGATTCATAGACATGACTGGAAAAGCACAAGCAACAAAAGGGGGAAAAAGTTATTAGGTTATTAAATATGAAATGTCCGATTTCCTTAAGTACTAACTTTGACAGTTGGTATCTCTGACATTTTACTTTGACACTTGTTATTGTGAAGATATTAATACATCCTCATTCTTTCATATGCACAGTTTGGCTTGTGATTATCTTTCAAAGTTTTTTTTAGAGCAATTTTTGTGAAACCATGGATAAGTCAAAAATTTGTGTTATTTTCAAATATGAGTTCTGTTGTGCAATCAGTGCTGCACAGACAGCTCAAAATATCAATGAAGTGTTTGAAAAGGATGTGGCTAATGAACACACAGTATGTTGATGGTTTGAGAAGTTTCATTCTGGTGATTTTAATCTTGAAAATGAGCCATGTGGCCAACCTGAGACCAAGGTGGATAATGATGAGCTAAAAGCTGTAGTGGAAGCGCATCCATCTCAACCTACGCATGAATTAGGTTTGACGTCACAATTGCAGCGATATTGGGCCATGTGAAACAAATTGGCAAGGTAAAGAAGCTGGATAGATGGTTTCTGCGTGAATTAAACAAGTGTCAGAAGAGAAATCGTTTGAAAGCTTGCCCTTTTTTGCCATCACAACGTAAAGGCAAACCATTTCTACACCATATCATTACGTGTGATGAAAAATGGATTCTTTTTGATAATCGTAAGCATTTACCACAATAGTTGGATAAAGATGAAGTGCCAAAACACAGTCCAAAACCAAATATGCAAAAAAGCTAGTGGTGTCTGTTTGGTATTATCCACTGCAGCTTCATGAAACCTGGTCAATTGATTACAGCAGATGTCTACTGCAACCAATTGAACAAAATGAGAATGCTTGCAATGAAGTAGCTGAGATCGATCCATAGAGACAGGCCAATTCCCTTGCAAGACAACTCTCAATTACATCACGCAAACAACGCTGCTCAAACTACAGAGGCTGGACTTGGAAACTCTGACATCCACTATATTCACTCCTTGCACAGGAGTTCTGCTCTTAAGTATATATCTAAGAGAACTGAAAACATGTCCACACAAAAATCTGTATGTGAATATTTATAATAATCATAATAGTCAAAATGTAGTAATCCAAAAGTCCATCAACTGAAGAATGCATAAAGAAAATTTATTTCCCATACAGTGGAACATGATTCAATAAAAAGGAAGGAAGAACTGATACATGCATCAACATGGTTGAACCTTGAAGATATAATGTTCCATGAAAGAAACCAGTTACAAAATGTCACATAGTGTATGATTCCATTATATGAAATGCTCAAAATAGGCAAATTCATTGAGACAGTAGACCTAGTAGTTGCCAGGGTCTGGAGGAGAAGGAATAGGGAGTGACTGCTAGTGGATTCAGCGTTCTTTTTTAGGGTGATGAAAATGTCCTGGAATTAGATAGTGGTGGTAGTTGCACAACTTTGAATATATAAAAAAAACCACTGAATTGTATACTTTAAAAGGGTTAATTTTATATGAATATCTCAATAAAGCTATTAAAAAATAATAAAAATTCTGATATTATGGAAAAAATCTATTGCCAGTGCACATTCCACTTCCATTTTCTCTAACTTTTAATTTCATTGTTTGAGAATATGTAGAGGTAAAGATGAAGACTTTAATTTTATTTTTTCATAGCACTATTGCAAGAATTCAATTCCGTCTTCCTGATGGTTCTTCCTTTACAAATCAATTCCCTTCTGATGCTCCTCTAGAAGAAGCAAGGCAGTTTGCTGCACAGGTAAATTTATGTCTTGAGTTGTAGTAGAGATAGAGGTATAGGTATTAAATTGTAGGAATGGAAAGTTTCAAAGCAGAACTGAAGACTGTGAGTGAATCATAACTTATCTCTGAGATGGAAGCACAAGACACCTCTGAGACATTGTGGGACTTCTGGTGTGTGTTAGTGTGTATGGGGACAGCATATCTTCTTGTTATGCAGAAGTAGGAATTTGCTGATACTGTATAGTAGGCTCTGGAAACCTTTCTCACTGGTTAGTATACTCAGCTGGAGGAGTGAAAAACAAGTGGTTTCCCAAAGGTCTAATCTGAGGGAGGTGTCCTACTCAGCTGGAAATTGAAGTAGTTTTTGTTGGTCCTCTCTCTCCATTTTCTGTAGGTTGCTTAGGGGCTGGCCATTTTCCTACCATCTACTTGTTGGCCAAACTAAAAGAGGAGTAATCTTTACTTGATCAAGTATCTTCTTCAGGGATTTACTTCCAAAATGATGTAGCCTTACTCAAAATCTAAGTGGAATATGAGATTTTATATCATAGAAAATAAGATATGAGTTATTTCTGATTCATTTTTATTCCCTGATTTGGTCCTTATTCAAAATGGATTCTGGGCATCTGATGTCCTTTAGGTTCTAGGCTCATTATATACCGGTATTTTTCTCTTATATATGTATAGTTTCAAGGTTAAAATTGGGGGTTTGGTTCAGATCTTTCTGCCAAATCTTTTCTTCCCATTTCATTTTTCTCCTTCACTTATGGGTCCCAAAAGAGGGACATCTCAAAAGCTGTCTGCCTTCCTGCACTGGTGAGCTAGGCTAGACAATGTTAAAGCTTCCCCTGGCTGGGCACGGTGGCTTACGCCTCTAATCCTAGCACTCCGATAGATTGAGGTGGGAGGATTGCTTGAGGTCAGGAGTTTGAGACTAGCCTGAGTAAGAGTGAGACCCTCTCTCTGCAAGAAATTTAAAAATTAGCCAGGTGTGGTGGTGTGTGCCTATATTCCCAGCTACTTGGGAGGATCTGTGGAGCCCAGGAGTTTGAGTTTGAGGTTGAGGTGAGCTAAGATGTCATCATTGCACTCTAGCCAGGGTGACAGAGCAAGACTCTTGTCTCAAAAAAAAAAAAAAGCTTCCCCTAAGCTTTATAGCAGAACCAATTCCAAATAGGTTGTTTTGTTCTGTTTTGTTTTGGGACCTCCTACAAGGTGTCCCCTGTCCTGAGCTTTACTGCTTCTGCAATAGGTCAATGGAGGGGGCCTACAAGGGAAAAAGAGAAATCTTTGATTGCATCTGTGAAATTGTACCTCAGTACAGTGAACAAATGTTTTATTTTTGTATGTCCTTAGGTTAGAGTGAGAACAGTAAGGAGTATGTGTGTGACTTTTGGTTAAAAAAAGTTACAAAAAAAAAAATGAGTTGGGCTATTTCTTTGGAGTCTTCTAGGGAAAGATATGTAGTTGTGTAAGATTTTATAAGTATAGGTGACTTAAAATTGCGAAGATGATTGTGGTGCTGCCCAGTGTAAATTCCTGGATCTGGAATTATATGTGTAGTGTAGGCTAATTATGGACCATTTGCGCCTTGAGACAAGGAAGAGGCTAAAGCTCCTGAAGTTGTATATATGAGGGAAATACTGGTCTAGTCCAGATTTTTAATAGGGAGTACCTGTACTCTAAATGTGTCTGTGAGACATTTGCCAAAGGATAGTGAAATCCCTAATGAAGAACTGCAGCCATACTTAAAGGAGATATATAATTGCTCATTTTTATTCCATTTATTTATATGTTTTTAGGAACTATATTCTTGCTATTTTGTAGTCAGCTCTGAGTTATAGAAACTTTTAAAAACTATTAGGATTTCACAGCTTTTCAGCTACTTTTGGAAGTGCAGTTTTTGTAAGTGGCCTTTGAGTTTACATTTAAATAAACTTTAAGGATTAAGGCAATTTTAATAAAGTAGTTATTTTGGATGCATGTTGGTAATATAATATCTTAATTTTAAAAGGCACTATTGTAAGCTTTTAAAACTTATGTTGTGTTACAGACTGTTGGCAACACTTACGGAAATTTTTCATTAGCAACCATGTTTCCCAGGAGGGAATTTACCAAAGAAGATTATAAAAAGAAATTATTGGATTTGGAACTTGCCCCAAGTGCTTCAGTGGTACTGTTGCCAGTATGTATATACATACAGATTTTTTCTATTCTTATAGTTTTCTATTTGTTCTACTTATCATTTTTTATAATTAGCAGAAAGGAAGGGTAGAGGCTTACAGTGAGTAATTAAAATTATCCAAAATTAGATCAAAGTATCCAAATTATCCAAAAATTAGATCAATTTTTTTCCCATTATCCTTTGCTTTATATTATTCGTATTGCTAATATTGCTTGTGAGGCGCTACATAATTTAATTTTCAACTTTTTTCTCAGCTATTTTTCTATATAAAAAATGACCAGTAGAAGAGGAAAATCAGAAATGCAGATTACCTAACAATCCACAGACTTAATATCATTTATATACAGCTCTACTGCTCAAGTTTTTTAAAAAAATGTTATTTTAACATAAAAATAACAATGTAGCATTAATTTTCAAACAGATTATCCCTTTTGATCCTCACAACAGTATTTTAATCTCTGATAAAGAAAAGAGGCTCAGAAAGCTTAAAATGATTGCCAGGGCCCCCTCTTAAGTTCCAAAGCTAAGATAAGTGCCTGGGTCTCTTCTGTCCTGATTAGTGTAGTTTCCCTGCTCTGTACTAGAGCGCCTCACCTAAAACAGTGAGCTGTCCAATAAACAGGATTTCATGTCATTGTATTCACTGAGGTTTGTAATCCTTCCTTTTTTTTAATCAGCAAGAAAGACTTTTATCAAAGTTAATTTTATTACAAAAGTTTAATTTCCTTAAAAGTGGTTGATTCATTTCACCAAAAACTACTTTGTATAGTAGAATTACTCAACAAACAGAGCTCTGGGAGTTCCCAGAAACTTTATGTACAGTACATTAAAATCAATTGGACCTCCTTTTCCTGATAAAAGGTTTATCTAGAACCTTGGGTATGAGGTGATTGTGTTGATGTAATTTTTATCTGGGCTTGTTTATTTCTTAATTTCTAGGCAGGAAGACCAACTACATCCATTGTACACTCTTCCAGCAGAGACATTTGGACATTGTTGGGGACAGTACTTTACCCATTCCTTGCCATCTGGAGATTGATTAGCAATTTCTTATTTAGTAATCCTCCTCCTGCACAGACTTCAGTGAGAGTAACATCATCGGAACTCGCAAACCCTGCATCATCTAGCAAATCAGAAAAAAGGTATCTGTGTTTTCCCCATTTGCAAAATAAATAAGTCCCAATATCTTTTTCAAAATAAAAAATTTCTGTTATGAGTACTTTGCCTTCTTTCTGTATATGTCCTCCCCAGGGAAAAAAAATCCAAATGTTCTGAAACTTTATTCTTTCTCCTGGGAAGCTCACTGCCTGAGTTTTCTCAGCAAGCTTTCTAAAACCTAGTCCATGGAAAGCAACTTCACCTCTGTTGGCTCTATTTTTTCATTCATTGAATTTTCTTTATCCCATCACTGTCAAGGCAGATTCTTTTTTCCAAGTGTATAATATCTTTCTTGCTAGCCATGTTTTGCCTGACAAGATATTTCATTCCATTAATTGCTTACGGTCATCTTACATAATTTCTTTAGAAGAATCATTGTGCTTTGATAATTTTTCTTCTTTTTTTTGCCAGTACACTGAGACATGCTTTGATAATTTTAACCCTAGTGGTTCTCTGATCTACTGCTTGCAGTCTTGTCAGGGTCAGTCAGAGAATGACCAAATTGAGGAAACTAGTTATTCCCTTGAAAATGGTGCCTCCTTCAAAGATATTTTGGACTAATCCCTTAACCAAGAGGCCCATCTTCTATAGCAGAAGGCAAAGGTTAGAATGGTAATATGGACAACTCTGCCAATTTTAGCTCATACCACTGTTGTTTGTTACGATTGTGCATATTTGGAAAAAAACCCCTTGACTATAATAAGTGAATCAAAGAGGAAATAAAAACTGAAATTACATATTATTAAGAAAGTATTAACAATAAAAATAATACTCAGATGAAAAAAAGATTGTGCATATTTGAAACAGGATAATAGGAAGTATTTTTCTAAAAAGTGAGATTATACCCCTTCTAATAATTAAATAACAGTTTACTATAATGTATTTATTTATTATATACTTTTGTTAAACACTCTGTTAGGCCTTTAATAAGCATTATAGCAAATCTTCACACCAATCCTATGTAATAAATAGTAAAAAATCCTTGCCTCTGCCCTCAGTATGGAGATCCCTAGTCATGTGTTTTATTCTGTAGGTGATTTATATAAATATTGTGGTTGGGTTGATTTAGCTTTTATCTTGATTTCTTTCTTCTTTTTTTTTTTTTTTGAGACAGAGTCTCACTTTGTTGCCTGGGCTAGAATGCTGTGGCGTCAGCCTAGCTCACAGCAACCTCAAACTCCTGGGCTTAAGTGATCCTCCTGCCTCACCCTCCCAAGTAGCTTGGACTACAGGCATGCACCACCGTGCCCGGCTAATTTTTTTTATATGTATATATTTTTTGGTTGTCCAGCTAATTTCTTTCTATTTTTTTAGTAGAGATGGGGTCTCACTCTTGCTCAGGCTGGTCTCGAACTCCTGACCTTGAGTGATCCTCCCACCTCAGCCTCCCAGAGTGCTAGGATTACAGGTGTGAGCCACCACACCTGGCCTTGATTTATTTCTTAACTGTTAAGAAGACCAATCACCTCCTTAGTATATTACTCCAGTGAAGACACACAGAAATTCTTTTCTCTAGTTGTAGAATAGCATTCGAAGTAGGCCATGTTAGTATTGAATTTTAGAACTCTTACTGAGCAATGGGTAGAAGTATTTAATCCTGAATTACTGTAATATGGGATAGCTTATTGTATGGATTTTTAAAACTGTTTTCAAATAAGAGAAAAGATCTTGGGTTGGGGCAAAAGACTAGACAAATATGTGTCTAAGAGTGGGAAGCTTTGTGTTCTGCTATTGTTTTTCCTCTTTTTCTGTCTCCCCTCTAGTGTTATAAAATTCTATTAGCTTAAATTTTACCCTTATTTCCTTCCTATTTTCAGATGAGGAAGTCCTCTTTGTTGTTTTTTTTTTTTTTTTTTTGAGACAGAATCTCACTCTGTCGCCTGGGCTAGAGTGCTGTGGTGTTACTTGTAGCAATCTCAAACTCCTAGGCCTAAGCAATCCTTCTGCCTCAGCTGCCCCCAACACCTGTATCTGAAACTATAGGCATACACCACCATGCCCAGCTACTTTTTTCTATTTTTAGTAGAGTTGGGGTCTCAGTCTTTCTTAGGCTGGTCTTGAACTCCTGAGCTCAAGAGATCCTCCTGCCTTGGTCTCCCAGAGTGCTAGGGTTACAGGCGTGAGCCAGTGCACTTCCTCTTTGTTCGTAATTGTTTATAAATAAGTCATTATTAAAGATTTTGAGAGGATTAACAATTGCAAGTTATAGCAACAGAAAATGGAAAAAAGAAAAAAGAAAAAATTGCTAATTAGCCATATCTGTCAATTAAGTTGTAACTGGAGCTTTGGATAACCTCTAGGGTGCTGTACAAATGCTCGTGCTCTTCTAAAGCTTAGTTAAGTCATCAGGAAACACATGGAAATGGAAAATGTGATTTGGCTTAGAGAACAGATGAAGTTAAACTACCAAAGACTAGGTATAATTATCTCCTGTGGACTTTTCTCACCTTAGATGGTGTTACAAGTTTAATGTATAGTTGCCTATACTAATGGAAGTTGGAAGGAAATAGCTTTGTATTATTGTTTTTATTTTATGTCATCTTCCCTTTTCTCTTTTTGTTACATCAGAGAACCAGTCAGAAAAAGAGTTCTGGAAAAACGTGGGGAAGACTTTAAAAAGGAGGGGAAGATATATAGATTGAGGACTCAAGATGATGGTGAAGATGAGAACAACACTTGGAATGGAAATTCTACTCAACAGATGTAGTACGACAAGTACAATATGTGCAATAATCATTGTTTCTCTTATGATTTAATTCAACTAAAATTCTACTGGAAAAGTGGGACTGCTTTATGTTTTCCAACTGATTTATAAAGTTTCTCTTTATTCCTGCTTAGTGAGTGTGGGTTAAAGTTGTTTAACTCAGAAAAGTCAAAACATAAGATAACTGGCTGCTTGGTCCTTGCATATGGTAACCACTGCTAGAAGCCTAGAAGAATCAAAAGGCTTGCCACAGGCTGCCTCCATCCGCTTCTTAGTTAGTATTTCATATACTCATTAGCTCTGTGCTCTCAGATTACACATTTTGTTGAGAGATATTTTGCTCCAAGACTCTTAAGCCCACACAAAGTAACTGGTATGTCACTGAATAATATTTGACTCTTGAGTCAGAGCATTTTAACTAGCCAATCAGATGATAATTTATGTTTAACTTTTCTTTTTGCTCATCAGCTGCAAGCAAAATCTTGTAGTTTTTAATCTTAAAACACTGAATAAAAAATCTTTTTCAAAAATCAGAATGATCTTATTTTTGCTTTAAGTTTTGTTATCCTAGGATCTTTTTGTTGCACAGGGCTCTGGTGAGGTCATATGTCTCTGATTTTTTTTTCCCCCAGTACTGCCCTGGAGCTATGCCAGGAACGTAGCTGGCCACCTTACCTTAAGTATCACTGAAGAAAGAAATTTTCTGACACATACTGATGCCATGTGATTGTCGCTCCTAAGTCAGTGAGGCATCACTTTGCATAAAGTTATGGTTTGTTAAGGTCTTTGTTTTCATCAGGTGCAAAACAGCTGCTAGTCCACAACCTAGTTTTCTCTCTCATTTTTATACTGAAGCTTTGTCCTCAATAATCATACTTCAAGGACCTAAAGTACCCGTAGGACAGGAAGTAGAGAAGACATGCCTTTATTCATTTGGTTATTCTTAAGAATTTGAAGGAGATTCTGAAGCCGACTTACATGCTACTTTATCCATAATGTTTTTGGTATTGAAGACGACTAAGCTAACAATGTCTGAAAATAGTTCCTCTGTTTTAGATTGGAAGGTAGCACTCTTGAGCAAACACATGGAAAGAGTCTGACTTTATTTTGTAATGGGAGGAAGAAATTTTCTCAGAACAAACTTTTTCACTTATGAAATAGCAGTGACTTTAAAAAATGGTAATAGTCATTTTTGGCAAAGAAACAGCCTATGCTGTTGGTAGGAATGAAAACAGTGTAAACTTTCTGAAAAATATTCATCAGAAACTTTATTTCATATTCTTTGATCTAATAACTTGTTCTAAAGAATGATCATAAATGCAGACAGTGTCTAGGTATAAACATACTCATTAAGTATTATTTATTTTACTCAAGAACTGGAAACCAACTGAATTCTTTCTGCAGACGTAATTGATTTTTCATGAGGAGAAATGAATGGTACGCTAATTAGCAACTCAATTTACCTTATGTTTATTGAGCACCTGTTACATGTTGCGGGGAAAAGAAGCAGGATCTAGAGCTATAGAGGGGTGTCCTCAGCTTTGTAAACACATTTTCTATATAGATAGTACTAGCTATTAATATATACGTAAAGAAAGAAGAAAACACACCAAAACATTAATAGTGCTTAGAGTGGTTATATGTGGCTTTAGTGAATTTTTTTGCACCCTCATGTTTTCCCAATTTTCTTTAGTGACCGTACTATTTCCATAACTTAAAAAGTTGAGTTTGAAAAAGAAAATCTCTCTAGTGAGCATCCCATTTAAGTAAAAGTTTGTCATCCTTAAAGATGCAGCAATATGTGATATTCTAAAAAAACCTGTCAATGGGTATGACCCCACTAATAACTAGAAGAAATACATTTGGAAAAACATCAAGTACCTCAAGTCAGTTTGCCTTGAAGAAAATCAAATTTAAATCCTAGAGAAGTGTACCTGAAAGAATGCTTCATAATTTTTGAGTAGTAAGATCCCTCAATTTTATATTTTGAAGTACACATGGTAAAAAATTTGAAAGAGTATATAAGGCTATAAAATGAAAATGAAGTCTCCCTCTTCACATCTTAACCCCCAATACTATTCTCCAAAGGTAATCTAGTAAGTTTCTTATGTAATTTTCAGAAAATTTTTATGCATATATAAGCAAATATGTAATCTTTATTTTTTAAATAAATGGGATCATATTGTATATACTACCCTGCATCTTGCTTTTTTACTTACATAATCTCTGTCAACACATAGCTACTTCGTTCTTATTAATGGCTGCATAGCATTCTACTTGATGGACGTACCCCATGCTCTGGTGGCATTCAGTGGTTATTACAATTTTTTTGTTTGTTTCTATTACAAACATTGCTATAGCCTTGGTGGGGGGAGCATTCTTATTGGGAAAACATACCTGTAAGATATGTTACATAACTTACTAAGTCAAAGGGTGTTTGCAGTTTGGTTTATGAAAGATGCTGTCAAATTGCCTCCTCCAAAGGCTGTATGAATTTGAACCCCCACCAACAGTGTATGAAAATGTCCATTTTCCCACACCCTTGCCAACACTGTATTATCATACTTTTTCATCTTTGTCAACATGATCAAAAATTTATATGCATTTATATGCATTGTATTTATCATGAATGAAGTGGAGCATCTTTTAATGTTGATCATTTTGACTTATTTTGAGAACTGTATTTGCCAATTTCTATTTCTTTTTCATATTTTTCTTAGAATTCCCCATGGACACTAAGAAAATTCGCCCTTTGCTAGCAGCTGCCATTAAGTATTTTCTCCTCTCTTTTGATGAGTACGTTTGGTAATTTTTTGCCACGATATTTTCAGTATTTATGGCCTCTGGGTCTTGAGTCTTGCTCATAAATACCTTTCACACTTCAAAAATTAATTTTTGTGTGTCCTAGAATTTTCATGGTTTCCTTTTTTTATGTTCACATCTGGTATCCAAGGAAAGGATCTGCCTCCCTCTCATACCTGTGGCTAATGTCCTCAAGAGGGGCCTATTGACCCACCCCCATTTATGGGATCTTCCGTCTTACCTCCCTGCCGCCAATTTGGCCTGCCGCCTTTGTCTCATCCTCTTGTTCCCATTGGTAGTTGGTTGTGTGTCTAGGCTCTGTTTTCCTTTATTGATCTATTTGCTCTTGTTACCAGACTACTTTAATAAGTAGCTTTATAATATGCTTTAATATTCTTTGTCCTCCACACTTAGCCTGGCTCTTCTTCCAAGTTCATTTAATATGTGAAACTTTATTGCTGGTGTCGCCCCCCAAAAAAAATTATATTGGATTTTGAGATTAATCTAGGTATAATTAACAGCTTGTGATACTGAGAGTTTCTGCCCAAGAAATGTCTTTAGTATCAGTTTTAGAACCACCTTCACTCCTATCTGACACATTTTTCTTGTCTATTGATGGAGAAAAATGCTTACGCACCACAAGTTCCTGACTGCCAGGTTGGGACTCATGGCAGTAGAATGTTTTGATAGGAATTTTCGTAGACATAAAAATTTAGGTAAAGAGTACTTACGAGAAACAAAATTTCAAGCATGATCACTCTTTTTAAATCAGCCAAAAATTACTCTTTATTTTTTAAAAAGCATTTCCCAGCTATCTAAAGGCAATACGTAATCAAGTTTTTAAGTGTTTTGCACAGATTGTGTCACTAACACATTTGGGGGGTTGACAAAGACCATGTCTTTCCCTCTCCCACCACTGCTCTGGATATGCTCATGAATGGATAAACAAAAGGAGGAGGTGTGCTTTCCACTGCTGTCTCTAAATCATGCGTGCCAAAGACAGACGTCCTTGGCTGTAAGAAGCTGACAGAAATGTGCGGTTCCAGTGTAAAGCCATCAGGGTATAACGGGATGGTTACAAGCCACGCAGAGGAAGGAGGATCTTCCTGGGGAATTCAGGGAAGCCATCCAGAGGAGGAAGTGCATGATTTCCACTGAGACTTGAAGGCATTTTCAGAAGAAAAGGCATCCTAGGCAGGAGTAGCAGCATTTGGAAGACACAAAAGGAATATGGGATAGTCAAGGACCTACAGGCAGTTTAGAACCACCACAAGTTGGGAAAGGAGGAAGGCAAACGGGCTAAATGAACCAAGGTCTGATCACACAGGCTTTGTGGGCCATGCTCAGGTCCTTAGAATTGTCTGATAGATGGGAGAGCTGGGGACAGCACAAGAGGTGGCAGTGGGAGTGTTTGAGGCGTGGAAAACAAAGGATTGTACGAAGGCCACCTCTTCATGTACGTTGTGGTATCTGCCCCAAGGAATATAATGTAACCAGAAAGTCTTGGTCTAGTGGGAAGGGTTAGTAGGAGCCCCAGATGTCTTGTGTGACTCACTGCTGTTGAGCCTCCTCTCTCAAGAAGCAGCAACCATAGGAGATGGGATGCAGTCACAGAACTGTTTTTATTTTCTCAGAAACATAAGGTATGAGGCTGGGGGGAGCCTGAAGACGGGCAGGAGATGATATTGCAGTCCGTCTAAGCAATGGAGTTGATTTCTTATAGAAACGATTTCTATGGTTCCACCTTTAACAAGGCTGAAACTTACAACAGCCCAGTTAATTAAGTGGTTCGCAGACCCCGCTAGATCAGTTCCCTATCTGCGCATTTCCAGAAGAGCCACCTGCTGTCTCCTCAGATGCACAAATGGACTCTGATACAGGGGCAGAATGCAGATATTTTCATTTTAATCAGGACTTTATGAGAAGTTGAGTACAGGCAGAATCCAAGACCCTAGGAGTTTTGTGGCCAGCAAAGTTATGTAAAGGAACGAGGCCTGCTTCACAGAACTTGAGGAGGCGGTAACTTGTCAGAACGAAGAAGTAGGGCTCAATTCCTGTTGGCTTGGCTGTGTTTTCCTTTGCTTGGAGCTCTTGCATTGCAGGTATGACAGAAATGCCAAGCCACAGGCTCCAAGAAGCACAAGAGAAAAGAGAACGTACAAAGCCGTCTCTGCCGCTGTGGTGCCAAGCGTCAGCCCCAGGAACTGAACCTCCCCTCGCATGGGGCTGAGGGTGGGTCCGGCATCTAGGAAAGGACAACAGAGTGGTTCATGCTCTAGTGCTGACTGAGTGATCAGATCTACGTGACCCCAGATTAGGCCCAGGCTGGATTCTTGGAGTCCAGAGGCTACGCAGGACCCCAAATCTGCGCAGCCAGAGTGGGCGCATTGCCGAGGTGGTGCCCATCCCCTTTCACTGCGTATTAAGAGCCTCCGATTGAAATGAAGCACTTTTATTTTTTAAACATCTCTAGCAGCAATTAGAATACAGGTTGAGTACCCCTTATCCAAAATGCGAGGGACCAGAAGTGTTTTGGATTTGGGAATTTTTCCGATTTTGGAATATTTACATATACATAATGAGGTATCTTGGAGATGGGACCTAATTTTAAACAACATTCATTTATATTTCATATATACCTTATCCACATAGTCTAAAGGTAATTTATACAATGTTTTAAATAATTTTGTGCATGAAACTGTTTTAACTGTGTTTTGACTGTGACCTGTCACATGCATTCAGGTGTGGAATTTGCCATTTGTGTTGTCATGTTGGCACTCAAAATGTTTCAGATTTTGGAGCATTTGGGATTTTGAATTTTCAGATTAGGGATACTTAACCTGAATATTCTAAACTGGAAAATTGTCATTTACATTTGCACAGTAATTTATGCTCTTTCAGCCATTCAACAAATATTGGGCACTCACATCATGCGAAGTGTCCTTTGTTGCAATGCAAAAATGTCTGGAGCATTCAAAGAAAATAAATATTGGTTGAATGAAGTGGATGGTGAAGCAGAGAGGAGGGTAATAAACTAGAAGAAAAATAGACCGGATAGGGCCCTTCCACTCACCCCTCACCTTTTGGTTTTAGTCCCTCCCAGAGCCACATCTCACCTTCCGACTGTTGGAGACAGGGGTGAGGCCCTGCAGCGGGGTCCGGGAAGCCATTGCACTGGACTACAGAGGCATAGAACTTGGCTGATGCTCTGGGGACCCTTGGCAGAGAAAGGTCAGTGTAGTTCACAAAATGCAGACCAAATCTCTCGGAGAAGCCTGTGGCCCACTCGAAGTTGTCCGTCAGACTCCAAACCGTGTATCCTCGAACGTCCACCTCATCCTGCACAGCTGCTCAGACACAGAGGCCAGGCATGAGCTTTCCTCGTCTCAGGAGACACCTTCCTGCCAGGCCCACGGAAGCCAGGGCTGCGCACAGCTCTCCCCACCACCCCAACTTACTGATCGGGGTGAGCTTTGGCTTTAGCCCTTTGAGAGAGTTGCCCCTTCCTTTGCATTCAATGGTTGTTAGCAGGTCCTCTGCGAATGGAGCTGCAGAGCCACCAGCATCTTTCTAGAAAGGCTCAGCCCTGAATGGGAGACGGGAACACTGGTAGACTAAGCTAATGACACTGGGTCACCTACACTCTTCTCTGTGTTTCTCAGGATGTTGGTCTTGGTCAGTGCCTTAAGATGTTAATACTCTTCCCTATAGAAAATAAGATTTTAGCTGGGAAGGATTGTCTGACCATTTTCTTTGGCCAGCGCATTGCTCTTTTTCTTTTACTCGGCCCTGCTTTCCATTCCCTTATTTTCATAATCCCATCCCAAG
This sequence comes from Lepilemur ruficaudatus, assembly GCA_963574885.1. Lineage (NCBI taxonomy): Eukaryota > Metazoa > Chordata > Mammalia > Primates > Lepilemuridae > Lepilemur > Lepilemur ruficaudatus. The sequence continues at coordinate 11,083 of CAUYRT010054307.1, read as the reverse complement.
TTGTTAGGGCTGAGCCAACAGTCTCAAACTTTTGCCTGGGGAACAAAAGACCCTACAACCACCCAGCCTACTGCTCCCAGCCCCTACCCTGACCATCCTCTGGAGACACCGGACATCAGGAGGGATCCAGGGGAGCAGGTGACTCAGGCCAGGAACCAAGGTCTAGCTGGTGTCAGGCCACTGGGTTTGCTCACTGGGCTTAGCTCAAGGAAGGAAAAAGCTCAGAACGCAGCCCTAAAGAAAAGCTTAAACCCAACAGGAGTGAGAAGCCTCATCTTTCTCTTCTTACTGCGGCTCCAGGATGCAATAGCTCCCTCCTGCAGATGTTGGCGGGTGTTGCCAACAGGGAAAGGTGTGCGTTGAGGAAGGGGTGGGCCTGTCATACCTTTGAGGGCCTCATTGATGTAAGCGCGGAGGTAGTAGATCCTTGCAGTGTCGTTGAGGTCTGTTTCTCCCCGCTTCGAAACCCCGTTCTCGGTTACATAGATCGGAGGGTTGTTGTACTCCTCCTTTAGCCAGTTCAGGATCCTCCTGAAGCCAAAAGGTGTCACCTTCAGCCAGAGGGAGCCAGACTCTGGCCAAGAGCGATCTGCGATGGAGGCAACTCCCCTACAAGTTCAAAAACGAAACATTAGGTCTCCTTTTGTAACTCGCAAGCGGCCCTTTACACAAGACGCAAAACAGGATTTGTGCTAGGAAAAGCCTTAGGTTTTATCTAGACTTAGGAGTCATACTAAACCCGAAAGAGTCAAAGTGCCTCAAGTTCTCCTCTTTTCGCTAGTTCTCGCTGCCCACTCAAGGCCGGTGCAGCCTTGGACAAGCCACTTACTACTCTCCCTTCTTCAAGTCCTGTCCCTGTGCAGAGTGACGCCCGGCCCTTCTCCCTGGCTCTCTGTTAACAGACGGCACCTACACTAGACATGAAAGGCTCTGGATGTTCCCAGCTCAGGCTCCCCATGGTTGCCAGTGCTGTGTCCTCAGAGAATGGGCTCCCTCAAGTCATCTGTGTCCACGCCACACACAGACCACGGGTGCAGCCACAGGCACCGAAACTTGGGGCCGTCATTTGTGTGACGACAGGGAGCAGACGGGCCGGGGGCTGCCCAAAGTGTCCAAGAAGCTCGATCATCTCGAGGGTCACACATGTCAAAGAAGGACCAGCCTCTAGACACCTTTTACACCAAATCCTTTGGAGAAATATGTTTTATCAGCAACTGGATTTATCTTACCCAGCTGAACTGAATGTGGGCCATTTCATAAGCTCAAGTGACAGTCATTGGAGAGAAAGTCCCAGCGTGACGAGGCTGGGGAGGAGAATCAGGACAAGTAGAGGGGTGCTCTGGAGTCTTCTCAGCCGCCTCAGTGAGCCCAATTCAGGGGCTGTCAGGATGCAGTGGGGGTGAGGGACTTGTTTTCAAAGAAAGAACATGGACGGATTCAGAGCTACTGATGTGGCAAGACGCTTGTTGGAAAAGGAACAAAACAATGTGTATATATATACATATTCCTGTTTTTGTAATAAACAGGCAAATGAATATATTTATATAATATATGATATAAATATGTAAGTATAAATTATATTATGTATAAAGAGATCAATAGTATGCCCATGCACACGCATAAAACTTCTGAAATGACACACATAAGAATTTCCCAATCTTGTTTTCTAATGTTTCCACCATGGATATATATTATTTGTGTAATACAGAAATAATAGTTTGGGCCAAGCGTGGTGGCTCACGCCTGTAATCCCAGCATTTTGGGAGGCTGAGGCAGAAGGATCGCTTGAGCCCAGGAGTTTGAGGTTGCTGTGAGCCATGATCAGGCCACTGCACTCCAGCCAGAGCGACAGAGTAAGACTGACTCAAAAACAGAAAGAAAGAAAAATAGATTGAACTTTTCCTTGAAAAGGGAAAAAAATATTACTACTTTGAAATATATCCGAGAAGTGAAACAAATTTTGCAATAAAAGAAAACCAAGGAAATAAAAATATTTTTCTTGAAAACTCTTCTAAATAGCCAACCACATGTGCCTCAGATGAGAGGCCCCTCGGAATGAATCCCCAGCGAGGCGCTGCCAGCAGCTGCCGGAGCGGTCCCGCGGGCCTCAGGCGCATGCACACATCCTGACGCCCTGGCCTGCAGGAGACCTGGTGCTGAGGCCGCGCAGGCCCCAGTGCCAGCGGCCAAGGGCACTCTCTGCCCTTTGCAGAGAGCTCTTACTTACCTGTCCGCATCATAGGAGGAGTTGGCGGTGGGATAGTCGAGGTTGTAGGCCAGGACAGTGGTGTAGTGATTGAACCCAAAAAAGTCATAGGTGCCGTTGATCCTCCTCTTCTCACTCTCCGTAAATTCCGGCAGCCTGGGTGGAAGGAGCCATTAAGGGCGGGGGCTTGAGGAAGAGTCACCGTTGAGAAGAGATGTCAGGGGCAGGGGCAGGGGACTGCTCCGAATGCCAGATGCTTGGCCGGCGCTAGGGGCCCCTCAGAGGGCAGGAAGCGCCTCACTTCCCTCCCTAGCTACAGGAGCCTCTCTCTGTTGGCACAACAAAACTACTAGTCGCCCTGAGCGAAGCCCCCTCACACATTACTCTTTATTTCCTTCAAACATTAGCATATGCAAATATCGAATATATAGCATCTACGGTAGATTTCAAAATCAAGAGCATGTCTGGGGTACACACCTTGAGACTACTCCTTTATATTCATAAAGTTACAAGATCTTTTATAATGCCTATTTGCATATCTGCCCTTTATGGGTTCCTCTGCTGTCGCGTTTGTGTGTTCAGCTGTGCTGCTTTTCTCCAGGCTATCCTCATTAATAGGGGGAACTTTTTGCAAATTGAATATCTCATGTTTAGACTTCTCTGCTCTCATGGTTTCACTGAACTTTGTTTTCCTAACATGTGGATGGAGCATTTTCTTTTCTTTTTAACTTCCCAGGAGTAGCAAGAGTTGGACAGGGCATTTCCCACATCCTCTGAGTGAGGAGACTGTTCTGTAACACCTGACTAACGTACACTGTGTGTAGCACGTACAGGTTCCTTTTGGTCACACATGCCGACAGGGACACCCTGGTGGTGTTGCCCAGAGATGCCCTGCTTAGGCCTCTGACACCTTCGTCTTGATCTTTCTGCTATCATTAACCTGAGGGATCAAGGCCTTACCTCCCTGGAGTTTCTGAAACGCTAGAGAGAACTAAAACCCAGCCTCCTCACGCCCCTCAGGCTCCAGCAGTGACTCCTCATGGCCTGTGGTGCCAAGGCCATGGCCCTGTCCCTGGCTTCCAGGCTCTCCACCGTGTGGCCTTGACCCCTTCCCTGCCACTGGGCAGGTCTCCCCACTCTTAGCTTCACATGCCCCCTCATTCTTACTTCTAGGCCTGCACTCACACCCCCATCCCTTGGATGGAATGACCTCTGATCTCCCAGATTCTATCCACTGTCAAGGCCCGACTCAACTGATGTCCTGCATTGTCCATGAGTCTCCTGGTTCTGCTCGGCCCAACCCTCTTCTCACTTGTCTTCTGAGTTTTCTTTGTGCTGAAGAGACTGGGGAATGGAATTCCATGGAATGCTGTCTTCCCTGCTGGTCTGTCCGCAGCCTGAGGAGCCAGACCTGGAACCCTCCCCTCACGTGGACTGCGGGGCCTGGCCTTGACTCAGGCACATCGTGGGCACTCAGAAGTCACACAGGTGGACTGGAGTGCTCACTTGCTTGTTGGAGATCAGAGTTGGCAGATCAGACCTCTAGGCACAGCCTGCCCTGCAGGGCTGGCCCCAACTGGGCCAGGATGTGCATTGCAAGGTAGGAGCTGGATTTTTAATCCTCAGAGCTGGGCTATGTCAGGAAGTTAGGGGAAAGACTCAAAAGCTATGTTAGGAATGCATATCTTCTGAATTCCTTTTACCCTCCCCTGCTTAGGTCACATGAGCCACCCTGGCGCTATGGGTTTCCCCCATAAGGCCAGTGACCATCACTTTGTGCCCTTCCAGACACCACACCTCTAATCCCAGCTGGATGAACCTTAAACCCCCAGAGTGGGCCCTGGAGGCAGATGGCTTGGTTTCAAAGCCCAGCTCCATCACTTAATAGCGGGGTGATCTTGCCTAATTTTTGTGCTTCAGTTTACTTATCTTTAAATAGGAATAAAAGTAACAACAGAAGATCATTAAATGTTGGTTGTTGTTGACAGGAAGCAGGGTTGCTTTGGTGTCAAGCATCGCCACCTACTGGCCAACAGTGGAAAGCACACGTCAGGCAGCGCCCGCTGTGTCCACCACATTCACTGTTGAACTGGGACAGGAGGAGCTTGGGGGGTTTTTCCTTGGAGTGAGGTAGTGAAGTTGCTAAGAGATGGATCCTTTGGGACAGATTTCCTGGCTGTCCTATTCTCTTCCCTGAAATGTAATAAGCATGATACAACTGCCCTTTGTCAAGCACACAGCAGTGCCAGGTGCTGGGCTAAGAGCTTTGCAGACACAATCAGGTGTAACTGAGAAGCCCAGAGATGTGGTAACTTACCTGAGACACGCCTCTGACCCCAACGCACATGCTCTTGGCGCTATGGGCGCCAGGACCTTACCGGGACTTGTTGAGGCCTGCAGCCAAGCTCCTGTCACGGACCCGTGTCTTCATCACCTCGTTGTAGTCTCCATTCTTGAAAACAGGATGTGCAAACCAGCCTCCCATAAACTGCGGGTGGGGTGGGGGATCAGTCACTCCCAGCACGCAGGTGGGCACAGCAAGAGACAGCGACGCCCCTCCTGGATTCTCTGGCCTCAGAAGCTCCCGCTTCCTCCCCCGCCCCCAGACTTGAGCCTTCCTCTCCCGTGTGGCTCTGCACATGTTGCGGCTTCAGCGCCCACAGGTCTGTCCAGCCACATCTGTGTTTGCTTGGCTGCCATCTCGCTGAGGCCAGGACCATGTTCTTAAAGATTACAGCGTGACGTGAAGGAGCTGAACCGAGGACTGGCCCAGGCACTTGACAGATGCCTCCCGGCTGCCCTTGGAAGGGTCCCACAGAGAGGAGGGAGAGACCAGAAGCCTCCAAGTCCCCGATTCCCTCTCACCACAGAGCAGCTGAACCTTCTCATCAAAGCGCTTGTGGACCAACCAGAACTTTCTGGGAGGGGATGAGTTGCAAGCCTTTCCTGGCCACTCAGGCAAACCATAAATCTTCGTGGGCTTTCGATTGACAGCCCTGGAGGGGGAACTGTGGGACCTATTTTCTGTAATGAGTTCTGGGCCATCCTTACTGTGGGGGACACGTGGCACCCGAACACTGTGATGCTGGGAGGCTTGAGAGACTTCTTCAGTCTCTCCAAATGCCCTGCACCTGCTGGCTGATGCCTGAAATCTGGTGTGAGGGCAGCTTCTGCCCACATCAGAAATGAGGCTTGGAACACACACCCTGGTAACAGAGGCTTAAAGGCACTCTTTGAGGTAACAAACCCGATCTTTCTGTGGGAACTGATTGTAATAGAAAATGTGTCTATCATGGTCCCAGGCTGCAGCATCACAGTTTACCAGAAAGTGGCTCAATGTAATGATGTAACAGCCTAACATTTCCTGAGGTTTGGGGTTTTAATTTCAGGAAAAAAAAGTATTGCTCTAATTCACCAGTTCTGTGAGTCTGAAATGAGAGAAGCATTTATTTTGTCCCCAAACTATTTCCCCAGCTAGCTAGCAAACCGGAAAATTAAGCCCTTAGTTATTAACTTGACTGCTTTTGTCAAGTCTCTTGTGAAAAGTTCAGCAAAACAAGGCCCTTGATGTCCCCCAAGAGAGTCAGAGTGCCACAGTCTGCAGACTCCCCTACTGGACCAAAAGTAGAAACCAATCTGGAGAGAGGAAGAGAGAGAAAGAGAGAGAAAGAGAGAGAAAGAGAGAGAAAGAGAGAGAAGAGAGCCTTGCCTTTCTTTCCTGACACTGAAACACGGGAGAAGGCACCTTCTAACACTTTCAGAGAGACTAGCAGGGGCCAGGAAAAGCTGTGCTGTGAATGAGGGCCATTTTTGCCCTCTCTCTCATCAGGGGCCAGATTGAAATAAAGGTAGGCACTGTTGGCACCGCTTACTACTAGTGTCTCTGCCTCTTTGGAGTGAAATTCCATGACCAAAAGATGTGTGTCCTTATTTTAAACTCATAGAATTGGCAAATTAGGGGCACTAATGAGTTTCACAGAATGAAGGCCTTCAATTTAAGGAATGCTTAGGCTGGAGCAATTATTTAATAAAATTATATAGTGACACCTAGAGGTGAAGTGTGACATTGCAGCCCAGCTCTATTAGCCACTATAGTCAAACCAGAGAGATTGAAGAGACGGAATATCTTTCTATGAGTTAGCTTCAAACCAATGCTACATGCAGAAAAGACTACATGTGCAAATCATTTTTTAAGACTTAAAAGACAACCCAACCCCAAAGAACTTATCATTTTCATCACAGCAAATCTATGACATGGGTAGGGCATCTCCAGTTCCAACATGAGAAAACTAAGGTACAAAAACAGTAGGTGATTTTCCGAAGCTCAAAAAATCAGGTAATAGCAAAACTAGGCCTAGATCCTGAATCTTTGATTCACAATCTAATTTTATTTCTATTAGACCATGACAGGAGGGAAAAACAGACAACAGTAAGAAGAGTGCCCAGAGAAAACACAGACCTGAACGTATCTCCTGGCTGCCTCCACATCCTCCTGGTTGGAGGGGTCTCTGGGTTCAGCCCAGTCACTGCTGATGGTGATGGAAATCATGCCACCCTGACTGGCACGGTACACATCATTGTACAGATGCCAGGCCTCGGCATGAGCCTTGATTAGGTTGTGGCCGACAATGTAAGGTGCAGTGCCAGGCCTGGAGGAGATTCCTGGAAACACACAAAGGGATGTCAACAGAAGATGGATGTGGCCAAGAGTGTTGCTCCCTGCCTACAGATGTCCCCTATGTGTTTGGGGAAAAGAGTGCAGATTTTGGCATTCAGAAAACTGGAATTCAAACCTGGACCTCTTACTTTGGGCCACTAATTCAGCCACTCAGTTTTCTCCTCAGTGACGTGGGCGGCAGAGAGTACTCATGAGAGGGAGATGAAATGGTGCATGTGAAGCTCCCGGCAGCACTGTGTCTGGCAGAGAGAAGCCACTTGATAAATGTTGCTTCTGTCCTCCTCCTCCAAAAGAGACACCTAATAGAGTGTGTCTCAGGAGATGACAGCCTGGAACTCTTTGGGGACCCACTGTGAAAGTTAGCACTGGAGAATATAGCCAATGCAAGCAGCTCACACAGAGATTCCTTGAGAGCAGAGGCTACCAGAGAGCCACCTCTCCTGTGGTGAGAAGGTGGTAAACCAAAGTGCCAGTGAAGGCCGTTGGGAGATGCACCTGATATGGACTCGAGGCACGTCTCCCATGGCTCCTTCTAGCTTTTACATGTGATTTTGGGGAATCACATCAATGAATACAAATTTACCCTCATAACCTCAGAACTGGAGAAAAAGGAAACTGGGTGGTTCTCAAGGTGGAAAGACAGGTCCACAATCCCTTATTCAAAACCCTTAGGAATCCAACAATCCCACTACTGGGTATTTATCGAAAGGAAAGGAAATCAGTATGTCAAACGGGTGCCTGCACCCCCATGTTTATCACAGCACTAGTCACAGTAGCCAAGATATGGAATCAGCCTAAGTGTCCATCAGTGGGTGAATGGATAAAGAAAAGGTGGTGTATACACACAATGGAATACTATTTGGCCATAAAAAGGAATGAAATCCCGTCATTTGTGGGACCATAGGTGAGTCTGGAAGAGGTTATGTTAAGTGAAGTAAGTGAGGCACAGAAAGATAAATATTGCATGTTCTTGCTCAGATGTGGCAGCTGAAAAAAAGAGATCACAGAAGTAGAGAGTAGAATTGTGGTTTTTAGAAGCTGGGAAGGGAAGGGGGAGAGAGCATGGCCAGAGGCTGGTTAATGGACACGAAGGTACAGCTGGATGAGAAGAGTAAGTTCCAGTGTTCTGTAGCATTAGAAGTGATTATAGTTAATAAAATGCAAAAAGCTAGAAGAGAGGGTTTTAACTGTTCACACCCCAAAGAAATGATGGATGTGCTAATTACCCTGATTTGATCATTACATATTATATTATAGTATCACTCTATCCTCCATAAATATGTATAATTATTACATGTCAACTAAAAGTAAAAGGAAAAGCAGTAGGACTTAGGAATGTTCAGACTAAGTGGGATAAAGACCACAGCAGCCTCATGTTGGGTCTAGTCAGGTTTCACTGTCATTATGTGAGCTCAGCTCAGCCAGATCAATGATCAGAACCTTGCAGGAAACAGACTGTGGACCTACTGCGCGGCCTGACAATTGTCCTTCCCTATATCCATCTGCCCACGTCCCTGACCTCAGAGAGCCTCCCACCCAAGGCAAATCAGAATCAAAGAGCAAGGAAATGCTGTCATCTTGAGGTATGGCTGTTTAGCGGCAAGGTGTCAGAAGGGAGACCTCTGTGGCCCTGAGCAGGAGCAGGGATTCTGGGGCACTGCCATGGGGCATTCTTGGCAGCCTGCTCCTGCCGCCCCTGGATTTCATGTGCTGTGCTAAGAGTGCCACATTCTAAAGAGACAAGTCAGGCCTGGGACCTTTACCTGGAGCTGATGTCCCATAGCCATAGCCCTGGTTGGCAATGACGTAGGGCTCATTCAGTGTGATCCAAAACTTCACCTTGTCTCCCAGCCTCTGGAAGAGCACATCTGCATAGTCCTTAAATCGCTGCACGATGGTCTCATTCTCCCAGCCTCCCACATCCTGGAGTGCCTGGGGCAGGTCCCAGTGGTAAATGGTCACCTGTGGCAAGAGTGGATCAGTAGTTCCATCAGTCGAGATTTCCATGGGAAGCCCTTGATGTTAGATGTGCCTGCACAAATGTCTGCCACTAAACCTGAGAGTGAATGATGAGACAAAAAGGCCAGGGGCGGTGGCTCACGCCTGCAATCCTAGCACTCTGGGAGGGCGAGGCAGGAGGATCGCTTGAGCTCAGGAGTTCAAGACCAGCCTGAGCAAGAGCGAGACCCCATCTCTACTAAAAATAGGAAAAATTAGCCGGGCATGGTGGCACAAGCCTGTAGTCCCAGCTACTCAGGAGGCCGAGGCAGGAGGATCGCTTGAGCCCAGGAGTCTGAAGTTGCTGTGAGCTAGGCTGACGCCACAGTACTGTAGCCCCGGCAACACAGTCTGTCTCAAAAAAAAAACCAAAAAGAGACAAAAGGCCCCAAAGTTTTTCCTTTGAGGGATGGGTAAATTGCCTCCAGGGAGGGGAACTGGATGGCTGAGGGTCACGGTTGGGTGGGAAGGAAACTGTTTTATGCTTTTTAAATTCTGCACCCTGTGAATTTACTGACAGTTGCAAAATCAAATTTGAAAACAGCATTTTGTTTACACAATACATGTGCTGCCCCACCCAGCTGACTTGTATACGTGGCCTTAGCTGGGGCCTGCCCAGGGCCCGCCCTACCTGGGGCTGGATGTTGGCGGCCAGCAGCACGTCAATGAGCCGCGAGTAGTAGCCGAGGCCCGCCTCGTTGATGTACTTGGTGGTTCCATCGGGGAGGATGCGCGTCCAGGAGATGGAAAAGCGGTAGTGGGAGACACCCAGGTTCTGCAGGGCCGCCAGGTCCTCGTCGATCTTGTGGTAACTGTCGCAGGCCACGTCTGCAATGTCATCGTTCTCGATCTTCAGTGGCGTGTGAGTAAACGTGTCCCAAATGCTGAGTCCTTTGCCATCTGCTCTCCACGCACCTTCAATCTAAGATGACAAGACGGGGCCTGATTAAGTCATTCGGTCAAACGCTCACAAGTTCCTTTCCGTCACTGGGTGAGCCCCAAGTCACCTTTCTCAGCCTCACCTCTGGGAGTCTGGCCACCCCCTGCAGGTCCTGACTTCCAGCAGCTTTTCCTACCCACGTGGCAGGGCTGACCCCTGCCTCAGACAGGACAGACGGAGGCAGAACTAGGAAAGCAGGGACCCGCCGCCGACTGCCCGGCAAGACGCTCTTGCCTTTTTATATTAAGTATTTCATTTTTCCAGGAAAATATAAAACCATCCTATTTTCTGCGTTAGTGAGCTTCATTTGGCATGAATAAGGTAGCAGTAGGATGTTGTTAGGGCATCCAAAAGAGCCCAAGTTTAGAGGCGATTTGGGCAACAGCCTGCTTGGAAGAACTAGCTGAGGAAGAAAGCACCCAGCAGAGACTCCACACGACACGGGCCGCGTAGCAATGTCAGGTTAACAACGAACGGCGTGCAGGACGGTGGGCTCCTAAGATTATAATGGAGCTGAGAATTCCTACCGCCTAGTGACATCATAGCACACGCTACTGACATGTGTGGTGATGCTGGTGGGAACACATCGACTGCACTGCCAGGCTAAGTGACGCACAGCACAGACAACTGTGTACAGTGCGTAATACTTGACAGTGATGATAAATGACCACGTTACTAGTTTACTTATTTACTACACGGTACTTATGGTTATTTGAGAGTGTACTCCTTGGACTCATTAACAAAAAAGTTAACTGTGAAACAGCCTCAGGCAGGTCCTTCAGGGTGTGTTCCAGTAGGCTGTTGTTATTCAAGGGTGTTATTGCCGGAAGACCTTCCAGTGGGACAAGATGTGGAGGTGGATGATCCTGACCCTGTGTAGGCCTAGCCAATGTGTGTGTTTGTGTCTTAGTTTTTAACAAAAAAAAAGTTTAAAGAGCAAAAAAATTTAAAAATTCAAAACTAGAAAAAAGTTTGTAGAATAAGAATACAAAGAAAGAAAACACTTTTGTACAGTTGTACAATGCAGTTGTGTTTTAAGCTAAGTGTTATCACAAAAGTCAAAAATCAAAAAGCTTATAAAGTAAAACATTATAGGTTAATTTATTATTGAAAAAAGGAATTTTTTTTTTTTTTTTGAGACAGAGTCTCACTCTGTTGCCCGGGCTAGAGTGCTGTGGCGTCAGCCTAGCTCACAGCAACCTCAAACTCCTGGGCTCAAGCGATCCTTCTGCCTCAGCCTCCCGAGTAGCTGGGACTACAG
>CAUYRT010054306.1:0-12046 GCA_963574885.1 Lepilemur ruficaudatus | reverse complement strand
TCTCTACTAATAATAGAAAGAAATTAATTGGCCAACTAAATATATATACAAAAAATTAGCCGGGCATGGTGGCACATGCCTGTAGTCCCAGCTACTTGGGAGGCTGAGGCAGAAGGATCGCTTGAGCCCAGGAGTCTGAGGTTGCTGTGAGCCAGGCTGACGCCACAGCACTCTAGCTCAGGCAACACAGTGAGACTCTGTCTCAAAAAAAAAAAAAAAAAATCTGATAATGATGGAGGGAGTTGAGTAGCAGATCCTGTAGGTCCTTGTAAAAACCTAATACAATGCTGTGCCTGTGATTGGTGTTCAATAAATGTTTGGCCAGTCATCTTTTGCAGTCCAGGATTATCATCAAATAGCATTTGTCTATGTATTTATTAGTTATGCGTGCCTTCTTTATTCCAGGGGCCTCTGAATAGTTCTTCTACATAAGGAGTATAATCATAGGGTAGTGAAAACCTTATGGGCATTAGAGATCAAAGTGAACACTATATTCTTGCAACTGGAAGCAGGAAACAAGTGTCAAACACTGTGGCTGCTGAATAACTGTGCTGGGTGTTTCTAAAAAGCCTGCTAGGAAAGTGCTCATTCTGTTGTAATCACAAGCTGCATTCTGGTTGAAGCATTCCTACCATTGGGATATGGATCCATATTGTAAACCTAAAAGGAGCAGCTTCAGTGATGAATTCCCTTCCAACTTTCAGTCCAGGTGCCCCCTGCATTCTTCCCTGGAGATAGCAGTAGTGACATTAATACATATCTCAAGTGGTTGTGTTTTAGTGCCTTAACTGGCCCCCAAGAATGCAAAGCCTATCCTGGCTTGCACTTGTTTGCATTTAATAGGTGCTGGTTGAATGGAGGAATAGCTAACCTTTTTTTTTCTCATAGCCCATTTTCCCATTTTCCATAGCCCCCCAAATGCAGGCTGTCCAAGAACTTTGACCACAGAAGCATCAGCCCCACCAAGAGGAAGGAGGCAGGAGAGATAGGGACCTCATTAGCAGGCTATCATTAGGCTTCTAGGGCCTGAAGGGAAACCCACTGGGAAGGGCAGGATATGTGAGTTCTTGGCTCTTTATGTCTTATAAAATGAAATAGGCAGATTGTGTAGCTTGGGGCTAACTTAGCCTTGGGTTTAAACTCAGACCCTTAATTAGGCTGTCTGAGTCTGTTTTAACACCATGTCAAGGAGTCCAAAGTTGTGAGTTGGAGCCATGGCTGGAAATAAAACTCTATTCCCTGAACTCTGCTAGCCCCTGCCAGCTGGTTAACAGGAGAATGATCTGGAGAGAAAATAAATGGGTGAGTGAGGGAATGTTTCAAAACAAAGACTGCCTAAAACATTCTAAAACAAACATCCTATTAAGTGGATCAGTTGAGTCATCTTCACATATGAAGAAAAGACATACTTAGACTGTTTCTTAGCCATAAAAATGATGCAACCACATTTCTTTTATCATTATGTCTAGAAATCAGAGAACCAAAGCTTACTTGATACCCTTGAATGTCAGAGCATTGTACTTAGAACATTATGCAGCCTCAAGTCTGTTAGGTGCTTCTTCTAAGTTCCTATGCATCACTGTTTTCTTCAGGCTTAGGCTTGGTGAAAGCTTCAATTCACGCCATGAAGACCTTTCTGTGGGCCAGAGATCTTTTCATCTTAGGTTCTACAGTTTGTTCATACGATCCAGAAAAGGCAGTGATTATATTTTGAATGTAATTAGTTTGCAAAAATATGTCCAGCTTGTTAGAATTTGACCTACCTTCTGCCTACCTATCAGTTCCAGGTTTTATATCCAGAGAACCAGCCAAGGAATTCTCAACTCTTGTTTCATCCCAAGATGTCCTCCTTTTCTCTCTGAAGTGAGTTTTTTCCCCCCTTCTCTCTCTAAAAGAGAATAGTGGGGGTGGGAGGGATGGTTATCTTTGAGCTATTCCACTTGTTTTTGTTCTAGCACACCTACTCCTCACCAAAGTTGGAAAAATTATACGTTGTAGTTTATACTCAGATCTCTTGTCACTTGAATACAAGAGGCTTCAACCTCTCTTGCTTTCATTTTTTTCTCCTTTGTTTTGGTGGGGTGGTAGTACTATTGCTGGACTCTGAGCTCTGTGAGACTATGTCTTTCTTGTTTAGGGATGGTTAGTGCCTAGCCCATAGTAGATGAATGCCTGAATGGAGGTATTATTCTATAGATGGTTTGTGGTTTAGAAAATCAACTATTGAGACTTACATCAAATTCTACATCTGGCACTGAGACTAGCATGATTCCCAATTTTCACTGAGGGGTATCACATCCAGAGAACTTGAGAAGGGATCCCCAACTCCTTAGTCTAGCCTTAAGATGTAGTGGATGAGCTATTAATATGAGAAGACAGCTTTTTAAAAATAAATGGATTCTTAGTGATTATTTTATACATTCTCAGAGTAACTATGAAGATTTAATAAGATCAAACAGAGCTAGTGGCAAATCTGGGACTGGAATTAACCCTCCTTATCACCAATTCCAGAACTTTTCTTATTGTATCAAGAGTCTTGCCAGTGACCATCACTGCAAGGCAAAGTTAAGTTCTGTGACACTGAAATCCTGAAAGACCTAGAACAGAAATAGAAGGTACATAATATATGTGCCATGACATTTCCTTCTGGTGTCCAAAGGACATGTCATTAACGATCATGATGCTTTTCCCATTGAGTCTGGGTAGGACCTCAGGCAGCTGCTACCAACCAATCGAGTTGGCACTCAGGATGAAACCTATCTATTATCCCTCTTCTAGAGGAAATAAAAGTTGCATAAGTCAATAAACTCTGGTCTTGGCTTGTTTTCTCAAGATGAGCTGAAACTCCAGCAGGAACCTCACAACCTTTATTGTTCTTCACTGTCCCCATATCCCCAAAGGACTTAGAAGTGATGTCTGCAAGCAGGTTTCCACAGCATGGGTCTACCAGACAGAGCAGGTGCAGGATTAGTCATGACTCCAAGCCAGGCAAGGTGATTAAGAAAAGCTAAATTTATATTAAATTATCATAAAGTCCTAAAATATTGAACATAGTGGTTAAATAACTCCAGAAAGTCCAATCTCTCCAGTGAGTAATGTTAAAACCATTACACATGAGTGCGGGAGAATCACTTCCATTAGTTTAGGACAGAGAGATTTTGCTTTGTACAGAGTAAATCAGTGCTCAAATAGATATTTCCTCAAATATGTCCTTTCTACATTCTGAACAGCCCAAGTGCAATAAGATCCTTCCCCTTTCCAATCAAGAAAATGCCACTTTTCTACTTTCTCCTCCTCCCCACCATAAGGCTAAGGACCCAAAGTGCTCCTTCTTTGACTGCTTTGCCAAATGTGAAATGTCCTCCTTTCCTCCCAGAAGTGGCACCTCACCTTTCCCACTTCATGCACTGGAAAAGCCTTCTTGGCCTGGCTTGTAACATGTAGGCTCAGATCTGGGGCTGGCTACTGAGAGCAGGGTTAAGGGCTTGATGACTGTCTCTAACAGTCTTAGAACTGACCAGAAAAAATTTGATCTTGTCCTTTTTTACCCACGTTTGGCAGCTGATTTTAACCACAGGAGATGTTTCAGATCAGGGAACTTCCCCTAGAAGCCATGCCCTCCATCCTCAGATCCTGTCATCCTCTCCTGCTGCTTCTACTTCCTGGGGAGAAGAGGTCTGGGTGTGCCCTAGACTGAGAAGCCTTCATCAGTGGTTCTTTCTACCTTTTTACTCCTTTCCCACCTCTTTGCATCTTTATTTAGCCCTCTTCACCAAAGGACTCTGGAGAGTGCTGGTACCACAAGGCTAGGTCAGAAAAAGCAAATTAGGAGGAAAAAAAAAAGTGAAGAAGAGCTAGAGAGAAGTTTTAGGGCAGAAAAAAATCTGAACTTCCCTGATACTAGCCTGAGACATATGCTCTTTGTGTGAATGAGCATGAACCAAGTGATGACATCTCAGCATGGAAAGTAAGTCAGTTAGCTCAGGAAAGAGTTGGAATAAGAACTTCACCACCTGGTAGCTATAGGCTCTCCGTCTACTAACTTAGATCCCTGAGCACTTGAGAAAGAACACAGGAGTTTCAGCCTCATGGATATTTCTCTTTAGGCCCTGGGTGTCTCAAGTCTCTAACCCAATTGTTCTTCCTGACTGTTTATGAAAACTTCTGGTCCTTCTTTGAAAGATTGTTTCCAGATCTCTTCCTTCAGAATCCCGGAGAATGAGGGAGAGAGTGGCAGAACGTTCAAGTTCAGGTGGTATGCTATGTTTGGTCTAGGCAGAGCTTCTTAGACATTTTAGAGACTCAGCTCCGAAGGCCCAACATTCACTCAAGCCACTGACTCACAACCCAGTTACATAGAGTAAAGGACTTAGGAAAGGTACTGGCCAGTAGTGGCACCAGCAAGGAATTCATATTAGCCAGTAGCTGTGTGATAGAGGACCCCAGTCATCTGAAGGTAGAAATGGCTGCAGATATTCTACTAGAAGGAAGAACAGCTTCAGCCATGCCCACATCTCACCAGTATCTATAGCAGAAAAGGCAGTGACTCTTAGGGTGAGAATGACATCCACTGCCAGCAATGGATGGGGCACCAAGGCCCAACTACTCCCAAAAGCTTTTTCATGTTACCAACACACCTGAGGTTGGAGGTTTCCCAGATGCCCATACCAGCTGGGCTGACTCTTCCTTCTTCTCTCAGCCTCTATCCTTCATCCCTGTCTTTACTGACACCCTCCCACCCAAGTCCTGGGTAGCCGAGTCCTCTCAGAGAAGTGGTCATGCCCGCTGTGATTTGGGGAAGAGTGCAGTCTTGGATCATCAGCTGCTTCCATGCTGTGGGGCAGGCACTGAAGGTACCAGGGAAGGGGAGGTGGAGCTCTACACTGGCAATGAATCATTACCAAGCCATCTCAAGGGGCCCAGGATGGAGTGCAAGAGGTGAAACTCATGGTAAAATCCAGGTCTAGATTCTTGAGATGCGCCATCATTTCTTGTGCATGGGTAGTTATGGACTCAGGTGGAAAATAGCTCCCTTGAGGGCTTGGGAGCAATTATGGGATGAGAGGAGGAGAAGGATGAGCACATGGGAAGGGGGCCTGCTGTGTAAGCGAGCACAAGGACTGGAAGTCCATAAAGGATAAGAACAGGCAGGCAGGGAAGAGAAGGTGCACATTTAGACCTGGCTCTCTGAGGAGAGCTTGCGTTCATGTTTCCAGCCCGTGTCCGATAGAGAGCCCCGTCTTTCTGGAGTGGCTGCAGTGTGGACGCTGCTACACTCAGACTGCTCTTCTTGCAACAGCTGCTCTGTCTCCGTGTCATCCAGGGAGCCAGAGCTGGCCTGGATGGACACTGTGTCTGTCTTCATGCATACGTGATCCCGAAGAAGGCCCCCCCGGGAGCTGCGCAGTTGCTTGAGGTCATCCCACTCAGCATCGTCCCCAGACAAAAGGCAGATTCCTTCTACAATCTTGATCTTCTCCTTGGTGTAGTTATGGTCAGGCCCTCCCTAGGGTGAAGAGTGGGGAGACATAGTCAGTCAGTTGGCTCTCTGCAAGGGAACTCATGGTGAACTGAAAAAGGAAGTCAATGGGGTAAGAGTGGGTGTGAGGAACAGAAAAATCCCACAAACAGGGACTGCAAACTAGCACAACAAAAAAAAAAAGGCAAAAGAAAAAAGAAAAGAAAAAAAAAAAGGAAAAATTCCACAAATGAGGAGCCTGGGTCAGGACAAATATATGAGTCCTAGCCTAAAAGAAGAGCAGCAGCTACGATGATTATTACCATTATCACATACGGAGGAGGGAGAACCATGGCTTCCATCCATCCTGGATTGGCCACTCACTGATTCTGTCACCTTGGGCAAATTATTTCATGTCTCTAAACTGCAGTGTGGGGAAAGTAACAGTATCCACACCTCGCAACCAATTACTGTCAGGGTTAAATAAAGTGATTCATGGAATGCAATTATAGGGATGTTTGACATAAGATGCACTAAAACATGAACATGTTAGCAATTGTTATTATGGTTTATTAAGGGGACATCATGCTGATATAAATAATCAAAACAATAGGCAAAAGCAATTAAGTGTGCATTTATTCTGGATTTTAAACTATTTTATGTGCTAGTTTGTTTTTAATTATCTCTTCTAATTTTGTTAAGGAAAAAACTTGGGAGGTAAGATAGGAGGAAGACTCTAAGAATCTACTTATTTGGGTTCTAAATGTCAATCCAGTGGTGTCCTGTAACTTTTTGTAGGCGGTAACTCTGGTTCTGCTCCCATGAGCCCTGGGACGTTTCCCAAGCAACCTGGGATTTCCAAGAACAGCAATGCATTCTGCTCAGGCTTCTTACTTTATGGACTCCTCAAAGGGTAGCTTTACTCCTGGTTTCTGGGGGATACCGACCAACATGCCACCACTGCCAGAATAAAATGGACCATCGCTTGGGTTCTGTCCCTGGGATAGTGTTCCTGCCAAAAATCCTGCAACTGCTGCTCTATTTTAGTAACAGTTCAACTCCATAGATATTTATCGAGCCCCTATGTTAAGCAAATACTGTGGTAGGTGTTTTGATGATTACACAATATAAAACATGGTCCCTGGCTTGGTGTGGTGGCTCATACCTGTAATCCTAGCACTTTGGGAGGCCAAGGTGGAAGGATCACTTGCAGTCAGGAATTTAAGACCAGCCTGGCAACATAGCAAGACTGTATCTTTCTAAAAAATAGAAAAATTAGCCAAGTGTGGTGGCACACGCCTGTAGTCTCAGCTACGGGGAGGCTGAGGCAAGAAGATAGCTTGAGCCAAGAGTTTGAGGTTACAGTGAGCTCTGGTGATGCCACTGCACTTTAGCCTGGGCAACAGAGTGAGACCCTGTCTCAAAAAACAAAAACAACAACAAAAAACCGTGGTCCCTGACCTGGTTGACAGCTCCCTCAACCATGCAGAGAGAGACATAGCACACCCTCCATGCTGAAATTAGTATAAGATAAGATGCAGGCCACTCGGAGTCTTAATCACAGAGACATGCTGGGTAAGTTAGGGAGAGGTAGGGGACATGGCACTTGCAATTTGGGGGACACCACTCCCTCTACAAACACACAGCAACAGGTACCTGAAATCAAGAGGAAATCAGAAGAGAAAGGGTGAAAGGCTATCAGAGGGGTGAAAGAGCTGCTGAGGAAGAAACAGACAACAGAAGAAAGGTCACACAGTTTTGATTGCTAACCTATGGCCTTTATTGTGGTTCTTTTCTGGGGCATCAGACAATCCAGGAACCCAAGAATCTTCGAGAGTCTTTCTCTCAAAGATACTAATTGAGAAAAGGTCTACCATTCCTAGAACTACAAGCTATCCCTGCAGGTTCTATTGTACCTATAGTGGAAATTTTTTTAATATATGAATTCACAGATCCATAAAATACATGATTATTATGTAACACATATTCATTATGCATGAGAGCCCTGCAGGTATGCGGGCAGGTTTTGACTGTGCTAGATAAGCCAAAGAAGTAGACCAATTAGGGTCTTCATAAGGAATAACTTGTGATGAAAGGTTATAGGATTTTAGGAAAAAACAAGGGTTACATCAGATTAGGAAAATCTGAAATCCCAGGTTATGGTTCCCTTGTGGAGGTGGGATTATTTTTCTTTTCTTTTTTGAGACAGGGTCTTGCTCTGTTGCCTGGGCTAGAGTGCAGTAGCATCATGATAGCTCACTGCAACCTCAAACTCCTGGGCTCAAGAGATCCTCCCACCTCAGCCTCCCAAGTAGCTGGGACTACAGGCGTGCACAACCACGCCGGGCTAATTATTTTTTGTAGAGATGGGTCTTACTATGTTGCCCAGGCTGGTCATGAACTCCTGGCCTCAAGCAATCCTCCCACCTTGGCCTCCCAAAGTGCTGGGATTATGGGCTTGAGCCACCACACCCAGTCCTGGGACTATTTTTCATGCCTAAACATTCAGTAAATAATTTTCCATTGAAGTGACAAAGGAGTTAAAAAAAAAAAAAAACACATAAACCTTCAGATTTCTAGAAAAATCTCTTAAGTCTCTGTGATGAGAGGAAGGATAGGGAAAAACCAGCCATTCCCAGCCACAGGTGTCACCAGTTTGGATTGGAAGTTAGAAAAGGGGGAGTCCAGGAGCTCTTGGGTGTTATCTTGGAGAGCCCCCTTGTTTCAGAGGGGCACAGCCTCATTAAAGGTAAATGACAACTGCAAGAGGAAAAGAACCTAAGCGCCTAGAAAAATGTTTCCTGGCAGGGAGATGCATACTCACTGCTTTCAGACCAGATCTCCTGGGATCTGCCTTCTGACCTTGCTCTCACTAAGTCCCTCAAGCTAATCCCTCACAGTTTCTAGATCTCTCCAGAAACCCAAATTACATTCGGTTTTTCTGATCACTATAACTTCCAAAATAGTAGATGGAACTACCCAACAGGCCTTATTGACTTATTCTGGAAATTAGGACATAATCCCTCCCCACCTCACCTCCCAAAAAGCCTTGAGTATAAATTTCTGTTTTTACCTCTTTCTTATAGCACAGCTGGTTGTACATGGCCGGTTTGGGGATCGCTTCAATTTTCACCTCCTGAGTGGAAGTTCGATAGGAGGGGTTGCTGTAGGTCAGGTTCCCCATTCCAGGATCGGTGAACTTGGATTTTTTGTGTCTTTATGAGGAAAGGTGACAAGAAATTAGTTCAGATCTTTATGGGGGTAATACCTGGGGAAGTTGTAACCTGAATGTGCTAGGCAGTCTCTAAGATCGTCACAGTGATCCCCACCTCCTGGTAATCATGCCCTTATGAATCCCTTCCCCTTGAGTGGACTGGACCTGGTGACTCACTTGTAATGAAAAGATGATGCAAAAGTGATAGATACTAGATTAGGTTACAAAGAAACTGGCTTTCGTGTTGGGTTGCCCTCCTCACTCTCTCT
Source organism: Lepilemur ruficaudatus (assembly GCA_963574885.1). NCBI lineage: Eukaryota > Metazoa > Chordata > Mammalia > Primates > Lepilemuridae > Lepilemur > Lepilemur ruficaudatus. The sequence continues at coordinate 3,105 of CAUYRT010054306.1, read as the reverse complement.
TGCTCCTACTCTGGGAGAAGCAAGCTGCTGCCATGTTATAAGTTGTCCTGTGGAAAGGCTCATGAGGCAAGGGACTGATAGGGAAGGCCTGCAGCCAACAGCCTATGAGGAACTGAATCCTGTCAACAGCTACATGACTGTGCTTGGAACGGAATCCTTTTCCAGTCAAGCCTTGAGATGAGACAACAATCCTGGCTAATACCTGGATTGCAAGCTGTGAGAGACCTTCAGGCAGAGACACCCACCTGAGCTGCATCTGGATTTCTGACCCTCAGAAATTATGAGACAACCAATAAATGGTTGTCATTTTAAGTCATTAAGTTTTAGGGTAATTGTTTATGCAGCAATGGATAACTAATACACTGACCTTTTAGAATCAGACAGATCTATGTTTCAATCCAACCTCTGTTACCTATTAGCTGGGATCTTGGTAGACACAATATAAACTTTCAGAGTCTCATATCCTTATCTTAAAGTGAGGAATAATTACAGGGTTTTGGCATTGATACATATTCATTAAGTGGTTAACTATTACAATTATTTATTATTATTATTATGAATAGCAGCAGCAGCAAAATCCAGACATTTTTTGCTATAAGCTGTGTTTAAAGCATTTGGTGGAAAATATAAAGAAGGACATAAAAAGAAGATTCTGCATTGAAAATGACACATTCTACCTTTCCAGAATGATTGCTACTGAGAAATGATATGTCAACCAATATTGTAGTAAAGGGCTGTGTTTGTGCAAAGGGAAAATCATTTCCAATTTCAATGGTTTGAGGTAGTGTGGGGTAGTGGCAAGAGCACAGATGCTAGGGTCACCCTCAGCTTTACCTCTTACAGTAGGACTTTGGGTAACATCCTTTGTGCCCTCAGCATCCTAGTCTAGAGAGAAAATCCCAAGGGTTGCTATGGTCACTAAATAAAGAAAATGCTTAGGCTGTGACTAGGGAATAAGAGTCAGTATTCTGCCCTGTCCTTCTGCTGCTCTAACCAGGGACCCAACCTGGAAATAAGGCTGATCAGAGGCTGATTCAGTGAACTGTGGAGCTTCTGGAGATCCCAGACATACTAATGAGGACCAGTGACTACTTGGCCCCTGTGGCAAGGCTGAGATTACCTGTACAGCATCAAAGCTGCAATCACCACCAAAATCAGAAGAATACTCAGGAGTCCACCGATGGCATAGCTGATATGAAGTCCTTCCCCTATGAAGAACAGAGAGACACTGGGCAAGGACCATTCACACAACTTTCCACCTGGTATTGATATGAGGGGTGGAAAGATGAAGAGCTCCTTTTGTAGGTGTTGGATCCTACCTGTTAGAGGATGGCTAGGGGCCTTCTACTCAGAAGAGAGGCCACAGCAGGTAAGTGAGGAGGCTGAGAAGAAATCTATCTACTCTGCCACTATCTGCAATCCCAATTCCATCACCCACTAGCTATGTGACCTAAGGCAGGATGCTTAACTTCTAAGCCTACATTTTCTCATTAAATGTAAGTAATAACATTTCAGGGGGTTAGTGGAGATTAAATGAGAGTATGTATATATACACATATATACACACAGTATATATATGGCTTATCAAATGCCTGGCATATGGAAAGCATACCATAAGTGATGGCTATTATGATTATTCTTTCTATGGATTTAGTATAAGAAAAGAGTTCATCAACCCCAAAGAGTCCCCATGAAGGTTATGAAAACTGTCAATGCAGACTTACACTCTTTGTATCTTCTTTTCCAAAACAATGGGGCACTCAAGGCTTACCTGGAGCAGCTGGTATGGCCTCATTGGAGTGTGCACAGAGGCCCAGCCGGGCATCCCTTTCAGAGCATCTGTGGGCATAGAGAACTAAGTATGAAGGCTACTAATATTCGTTGAAGATCACGCCTTCCTCTAGGAAAGGGGGCAAGGCCTCTGAGTGGGGCTTTCAGGCATGAGAGTGTACCAGATGGAAGATATCAGAAGTATAGAGAGAGCAAGACCAGGAAATGGAGAGAAATGAGTGTGAGTCACTGTTTTCAAGCTGCTATATATATGAGGTTTAAATGTGTTATAAAGTATGTCCCTTTAAAAATGAGCAGGTCTGGAAGTCTGTAGAAAGAATACTAAGGACATTAATAATAGGCTTTCTTGAACTACCAGGATAAGTTGGAAGAAGCCAATAGCCAAGCAAATCTGACTGGATAAAAATTATCACAATGTCTAAATATCACAAGGTAAAAAAAAAAAAAAAAGTTGTTTTTCTTCCCTTCATTCTTTCACAAGGGAATATGCAAGACATCCAGAGGGAGTGCTCAGATAACTAACTTGAAATGGTCAGAAGGTAACTGCTTTGTGTCACATTATGAGCAGGCAATTAAAGGCATCTCCTAAAAGGCTGGAAAAAAGCTACTTGCAAGAACATGTGAAACCAAAATGCACTGAATCTTCAAATAAAACTCCGACAGTAAGAAAATGTCCAAGCACAGGAGTCAAAAGTTTTCTAAATAAAACTAAAGAAAATCAGAGCTTAATAATTATTCATAGTACTTAAAAGTTAGTGAGAAACTATTTATACCTGGGGTTTGCCTTTGTTTATAAATTGAACTAATAGAATGTGGCATACAGCATATGAATTGGATCATGTGCAAATATTGTAACTTTAGGAACATTGAATCCAGAGTTTTTATTTGGGATTATTATTATATTTCTGCTTTCAGAATTGAAATCAAGTATTAACTACCTTTTAAGCTATAGATGATATTAACAATAAATAGACAGGTACATTGTAATGAAAAAAACTGTTCTAATTAGAAAAATGTCTAAAAAAGATGGGCATCAAAATATTAAGAGTTATTATTATATAGGTATGTGGGTACACATTTCTTCTTTATTTCTATCTGTATTTCCAGGTTATTTATTTATTTATTTTTTTTTGAGACAGAGTCTCACTCTGCCCTGGCTAGAGTGCCGTGGCGTCAGCCTAGCTCACAGCAACCTCAAACTCCTGGGCTCAAGCGATCCTACTGCCTCAGCCTCCTGAGTAGCTGGGACTACAGGCATGTGCCACCATGCCCGGCTAATTTTTTCTATATATTTTTAGTTGGCCAATTAATTTC
>CAUYRT010054305.1:0-12609 GCA_963574885.1 Lepilemur ruficaudatus | reverse complement strand
CGGGCATGGTGGCGCATGCCTGTAGTCCCAGCCACTTGGGAGGCTGAGGCAGGAGGATTGCTTGAGCCCAGGAGTTTGAGGTTGCTGTGAGCTAGGCTGACGCCACGGCACTCACTCTAGCCCGGGCAACAGAGTGAGACTCTCTCTCAAAAAAAAAAAAACAGTGTTCATTACAGTACCATAGTGAGAACACTGGAATTGTATTCAGGAGACATGAATTACTCTACTAGCTCTTCTTATTCCAGCTTTGGTCACATTACTTACCTTCTCTGTACCTCAATTTCCTTACCTTTGAAATATAAGAAATGACCTGTAATAAGGACCCTTCCAAATATACCATTTTATGATTACTTCTCATAAGTTATAATACAGCAAGAATCCTCAGCCTGTAGAGATCTATATTTAAAAGTTGAAACTATATCTCTAAGCCAGCTGTGCCTGCCACATCCATTGCTCCCAAGATCACAAAAATTTCCAGCAAAGAAGGTTCTCTCTCCTTCTCTATTCAGATTTTTAAAGACCTTACTTCCCCTTCTCTTCCTTTTTTCCCCACTCCCAAAAGTTCAGGTAAATGTACTATACCTAATGGTGTAGAGACCCTAAAGTACAGCTTTAAAAAATGACGATCATGACGATGATGATGGTGGTGGTAATAATAGTGGTGGTGGAATTTTGAGTTACAGACAATTCCACTGAAGCAACACATTTTAGAAATATTCGGCATTTTTATTTCACAATATTTGAATTTAATTCCTAATGTCTACTGATATACTAGCAGGTATCATTTTATGGAGAAAATAACCAGTAGATTCTTATTTTGGCTTAAAAAACACATAACAGTTAAGTCTAATATGCTGTAATTCCTTAATTTAATTGGTCAACTAAACAACTCTTTTAATTTTAAAAAATCTCAGAAAATCTATTAAAGATGAAATGCTTGAAGAGTAAGGTTATCTAATGACCTGACAAAGAGATAATTTACAATTCTAACTCTACTAAAAGAGGACAGTACCTTTAAAAATGAAAATATTACAAGTTGAATCCTCTAAAGCAGAAGCCAACATTAAAAGAACTCACAATATTTACATACTGGGGTTGTGGCATTTTCTAGATCTGAGATCTAGTAACAGCCATTCCTAGTCTAATTGTTTCCTTTGGCTAATGAAGGAGGATAACCGGTAGTCAAACAACAGATAACTAAGTATCAGAGTGATCCTATTCACATGTTAAATGTAATTTATTTTAAGTGCAACAGAAAATCATTCATTATTGATTATGGATCCTTATTTGATCAAATCTGTCTTCTATTTAGAGAGGTGGTGGAAGGAAAGATGATGGGAAACTTGTTCAAGTAGAATACAGGACGGTTTTGATTTCATACAAAGAAGAAAGAGTATCCTTTTTCAAGTGACTACTGTCTTTCAATCTGGCTCACAGAGAAGACATGAACTCTCTCCTACTGATACTCAAAAAATGTTTAGCAAAAGGTAAATTACAGATTAATGCACAGTATGGAAAAAGGCAGTATCAGACAGTAAATACTATAAGGCAAATTAATAGAAAATTATGAGAAGACAAGCAGAAAGAAAAAAAACGATGATTGAAAAGACACAGGTGAAACTATTGAGGTTAAGAAAACAAATGAATTAAAACCGCAACAGTCTTATAATTTTTTTATATTGACAATGTGCACAGCTACCAGAAACAAAAAAATCTACCTTATCATATGTTTTACTTAATCAGATTTTGGCATGCTCCTTAAGAGGTTAAAATTCCTATAAATGCATAGTTTATTCCCTTGTATACAATAAATACACACAAAAAATCTAAGAACATGAACTCTTCCTATCTTACTAGGATAAATTAGGAATCTCTGAAAGGCTTCTTAATCTTCATATCACTGTGTAACACTCAAATTAATGAATGGTTTAGAGACAGCACATGTCCTAGAATAAGCTAGCCCAACAAGGATATTTTTGCACTTGTTTAGATGATTCATCTGGCATAATCCCTCTTAATGAAATATTTTTAATTATCTATACTTAATGAAAGAAGGAACAGAGGGAAGGAAAAAAGAGGAAGAATTAGAACGAGAGCAAGAACTCATTTGTTACAGTGCTATTTTTTTTTCCAGATCAGAGAAAGAGAAGAAAGGTTGGAAATTAAAGTAAAATAAAACAAAAAAAAAAAAAGTAAAATAAAACATACTTTGCAAAATTACAAAGGTGATCTCCAAGATTACCTAAACAAGCTCAAATATTTACATATTGATATTTGTGAAAGTGTAGAGTAAAAGCTTTAAGTGGCCATGGACAACTTTCCAAATTTCTAAACTCTAAGCCAGTTAACAGTAGAGAATGAAATAGATGAGCCACATTAAGCCTGCTGATTATGTTTTTAATGAAAACACTGTGTTTAACTTCACCACTTAAGAAATGGTAACTCAAATAGCTTCCCTTCAGACAATTTATGGTGTATGTGTAAAACTTGCCTAAGGAGTTAAAACTAAAAGTTACAGCAGTTTACCAAGCCTTACCCCTTTCCATCACTTCTTTAATCCCTTGCTCATGGTTTTATACCTGTTTAAATAAAAAGTGAGAAAAGAAAATAAATGGACACTTGAGAAATGCCAGTTATTTCAGTGTAAATGCTTATGATAAACTAACTGCTCAATCATTTTTTAGTAAAGCTGGAAATTGAAATCCACATAACTTCAGGAATAAAGTTGCTCAGTAAGATAAACTTACTTCTGTTGTACATATGTATATAAACTAGTTCCATTACTGCATGCATCTCAGACCACCAGAGAAAGAACATCTTGTCTTGTATAATCCCATTTATTTGTCAAAGAGAGCCTGTGGGCTCATATATATTTTAATGGTTTGCTCATATTCATTTACTCATTTTACTGCTTATATAAACTAGCTTAAGATAAGAGGGTAGAATGGAAGGTAGAGATGAAGACAATTAAAATATTCAATCCTCCAAACATAAAAGTTCAAAATAAAATGATTAAGTTGTTTACCATAAGCATCTACTTTGACAAAACCAATTTAAAGAAAGACTTAATTATAGCTGTAATTTGTGACCTCATAAATTATCCAACTTGTATGAAATATTAATAAATGAACCAATCTTAAGATAGTTGGAAAGAGCCAAAGGCTACTGCTAAAAGGAAGCATTTATGCTATTAAGTAACTTTGGCATTTATATCAATCCTTTATATAGACATCTACACCTGCAGGTTAGCATGACATACACCATGCTGAGAACAGGTCGGTGTGGGAAAGGTTACGCCATCCATCACAGTGAAAATTAATAGCTTTGTAACAGTTGAAGAAAAGGTATGGCACAGCAAATTTGTAGCAAGTAAAATTTGCTACCAAAAAAGCGTAGGCAAAGTCCATTCATAACATTCCTTTCCCATGGCCACCTACATGTTAATTCATTATTCAAATGCCAAAGACAGCAGCAGGCAGGCACACATACTCAGCCAATAAGTCACCATTTTAAAAGCTGCATAAACATTTCCAGCTCAATCACCTAAGAATAATAGAATGAGACAGGAACTTGTTTTCCAAGCATCTCAGCAATTAAAACCTGCAACAGCTTTAAAAACAACATGATTACAGGCACAAACGACTTCGACAAATATTTTTTGAGCATCTGATGGAATAATTTATGTATCTTAAGTTTTCTCTAATTTCTTTCTGAATATCAGAAAACAAAGAATGAAATCTGACTAGAATTGGTAAGCACCATATAGCTAAATAAAGCTTTCAGGGCTACACCTACCACAATTTGCAAGGGATAATGTCAGAACCCTCTTGACTCCAGAGCTTGAATATAAGGAGTAAAAATAAGAGTGATCACTTCTCTTTACAGTGAAAAATCAAAGCATAATCTGTATCATTTCCCTGAAATACCTTTTAAAAGACCTCTAAATACAAGTCCATGGCAATTGTCCATGTTCTTTCCAATAGGAATTCATTTAAAAAATCTTGCTAATAGATAACTAAATTTATTGAAAATTTGTAATTTCAGAGTTACCTAGCATATCTTAGTAGGAACAAAAACTATTATTTCCCTCACTATAGTTGAGAATGTTACTTTCCTATCCAATATGCACTCTCCCTTCTTTCCTTAATAATGGAAGTCCAATTTTATTTGGGGCAGCAATGCACCTAGGCTAACTTTCCAGTTTTCCTTATAGCTAGGTATGGCCATGTGTCTTAGTTCTGGCTAATGAGTAGAAAAGTTGTCTGGGACTTTCTGGGAAAATTGCTTATACGTAGTTGGCTTAACTAAAAGGTAGAGTCTTTGGTCCTTTCCCTTTACTCTTTGTGGCTACCTAGAATACTGACACAAGGGCTGAAGCTCCTGCAGGCACAGTTGTCCATAAGGTCACCTTAAAATGGAACGTATGCCCTAGGATGGTTAGGAAGGCAATAGACTGGTCCCTGATCACCACATACCCCCTACCTGTCTCCAGTCCTTTTTTATGAAACTTCTATTTTGTTTAAGCCACTTTTATTTTTGAGTTTTGTTTTATGTTGTCAAACTTAAAACTAATACATTCATTTTCTTTTGTCAAAATCATAATTTGTACCCTAACATAATCCTGCTGAGAGTTAAGGAACAAAGGAAAGCCTTTTCAAACAAGTCTATCAGCCAGCTTTTATGGCAATGGAAAAAAGAGAACACCTAGATAAATATCTATCAAAATTAATTTTAACAGAAATATTCTCTTTCCTTATTAAAGAGTCCTTATTTTTTAAAAATACTAGAAAGTAAGTTACTATAAAATGTGATTGTTTTGGCTGAAAACAAAACAAAAAACTTTCTTTTCTACATTTTTTCATTTTCTAGTATATTTTTGAAGGGTTTACTCTCCAAAGGAAGGCAAATGCCTGTTTTTTAAATAAACAATTAACGTCTCATTTACTGTGTTTCTAAACTTAAGTATAACAGAAAAATTTACTCTCCATTTGTAGAAAACTAATTCTGGAAAACATCTTTCCTTTATATTTGCTATAACTTTCAATACAGTTTTTTTTAGTAATTTTGATATGAAAAACAATAACATACATTCATTTACGTCCCCCTTCAAAATCACTGGCCCAAAACTTAAAACATATTTTTAATGATTCAGCTTACTCCATCAGGTAATAATAAGAAAAAGATACTAGATAATGACAGTTCTAACCCAACGCCTATTGCATGAATATGTCACTACTTTCGCTGACAGCTCTGAAGAGGTACATTTCTCTGGTCATCTAGAATATATGTGTATAGTTGCTATGTATAAATATCTGAGCAGATCTACTACAATAGCTCAGTCTACTTTAGAAAAAGTTTCAAGCACATTTCTTCTCAAAATTCAACGGTGATTATCTTATTCTTCAAACTGGTACCCATTAACTGCATTATTCCAACAGTCACATTACATAGCCATTTATAATCAATTATTTGCTCACTGGTTATTTAATATTTCTTCTCCTATTCCTTTATCCCATTTCCAAAAAGAGAAGGCAAAATCTTTAAACAACCTAAAAAAGTCAAATAAGCAAGTATTAATTCATTCACTGATTCTCAAACATTTATAGATTACTTAAACGTGCCAAGCACAGTGGTGACACACAGTGGTAGACAATAAACAGAAATTCTACTTTCATAAAGCTTTCAACTTTGGAGGAAAGGGAAACAATTAAAAGGTATTATAAAAAATCAACACAGAATTGGAGAAGCTGAGAAAGAAACAGAATATAATTTTTTAAAAAGGAGAAATTGCAAATCAGCAAAATTGCAATATACGGTTGAACTCATCCCACAGACATGTTTTCTTGGTCCACAAAGTACCTTAAAAAACAAGAGCAGCCAAAGGAGCAGGAGAAAAATACAAGATGGGTGTCAGAGAAGTCAAGAAAGGAAAGGCAGTGGTTAACAGAATCTGTTTGTGCTGAGAAGACAAGTAGGAGGAGGAGAGAAAAGTGTCCACTGGATACAGCAACATGGAAGAGTTCATAGTAAGTCTGTCAAGAGCATTTCAGAGCATTAATCAGACTGAAGTCAGTAAATGCGAGATGAGCAAATAGAAACTGCACACCTAGACAACTCTTGAGACATTCAACAGTGAAAAGAGTAAGAAGACAGTGAAAAGAAATTATTCTTGGTAACAATGATACTATAACACCACCTATGATATAACACCTATGACATAATACCACCTATAAAGGAAATTTCATTTCCTTCATTTCATCATGAGTTCAGCGATAGGTGTTTTGTTTTTGCTTTGGATGCCGGACTGTCTCATTTCAGGTTTCCACTTCTCTTTTGAAAATTTACTTTTAATTACATAAGTAATACATGAATGTATTCTACTTCTCAAAACAATCAAACAATAAAGAAAAAGCAAAATTATACTTTTGCCACCCCTATTTATATTTCCCAATCCCCTGCATCACAGGATTAACACTTGCCAATCTGGTATACATCTTTTTCTATACATTTGTATACACTGGTATATGTGTAGAACATATTTGCTTTAGGTATAATTTGTTTACATAAATGTTAACATATTCTATGAATTATTCTGCAATTTGCTTTAGTCCCTTAAAATGTCTTGGGAATCTTTTCCAGTAAATACACATAGATCTAGAATGGCAAGTTAATGATTTGTTTAAAAAAAAAAAAAAATTTGCTTTAAAAGATCGTATCAAAGGCCTGAATAAAAACATCCTTCAAAAAAATCTGTCTTCCATGCATTCTCAATGTGGGCAATATCGCCCCTAAGAGGCAAAAATTGATTCCTGGAGAATGAAAACAATCTTAGCTATTAAAATGGCTTATGGCTCTCCAAAGGGCCATAGCACATAAATTAATACACATTATAGCTATGATATTAAAATTTCATTGTGGGGGTCTACAGGACTTCTTGGGAATTTGCTTCTCAAGTCAAACATGTGAAACATTCATAGATTTATAATTATCAGAAACTGGAAGCAAACAAGATGTCCTTCAACAGGTAAATGTATAAACAAACTGTGGTACATCCAGTACAATGGAGTACTCAGCAATAAAAACAAATGAGCTATCAAGCCACAAAAAGACATGGAGGAGCTTTAAATGCATATTGCTAAATAAAAGCAGCCAGTCTAAAAAAGCTACATACTGTATGATTCCAACCATGCGACATTCTGGAAAAGGCAGAACTACAGAGATAGTTAGTAAATATATCAGTGGTTGACATGGCTTCAGGTGGAGGAGAGGAAGAATGAAGAGATGGAACACAGGGCATTTTTAGGGCAGTGAAGCTATTCTATCTGATTACTATAATGGTAGATATTAATACATAGGATTATGCATTTGTCAAAACCCAAAGAACTAGACTAGGTGCGGTAGCTCATGCCTGTAATCCTAGCCCTCTGAGAGGCCGAGACGCGAGGATTGCTTCAAGATCAGCTTGAGCAACAGCAAGACCCCATCTCTACTAAAAATAGGAAAATTAGCCGGGTGTTATGGTGTGCGCCTGTAATCCCAGCTACTTGGGAGGCAGAGGCAAGAGGACTAGTTGAGCCTACAAGTTTGAGGTTGCAGTGAGCTATGATGATGCCACTGCATTCTACCCAGGCCAACAGAGCCAGACTATTATCTTAAAAACAAACAAAAACCCAAAGAACTGTACAATACAAAGTACAAAATCTAAACTAGGAACTTTAGTTAATAATACAGTAATGTATCAGTACTGGTTCACCAATTGCAACAAATATACCACACTAATGATAGAAGAAACTGTGTGTGTGTTTGTGGGAGAGGGGCATATGGGAACTCTCTGTATTTTCTGTGCAATATTTCTATAAACCTAAAACTGCTCTAAAAAATAAAGCTTATTTTAAAAAACAAAAAGGATCTTTGGAGGGCCATAACAAAAAAAAAGGTTGAGAAGCACTGCTGTAGTCTGAAAAGAGAGCTATTTAAGTTTTAAACTTTCAATCATTTCATAAGTTTTAAAATAATGTTGAACTGGGTTCAAATTCTGGCATTTACTTATAAAAAGACAAGTTCTTTAGTTCCTTTGAGCACTGCAAAGTGAAGACACGAATATCAATTTTACATAGGGTATCTAAAACGAAAAACATTATGCATAGCAAAGTAAACATAAGTGCACATAGAAAGTGCTCCGGCTTTGACACAGAGGATCTCAGTAAAACGTACCCTTTTTTATCATGAAACAGCAAAATTTGTATACATTTCATTCCAATAAAAGGTAATAGGGCATTTAGACAATTTATTATTACTTTAATTTACTAAAAAGGAGATCATCCTGGAAAGAACTACATTTGAAAAAAAAAGTATGACAATTGACAATTTTATATGGCAATTATAATATGACATACAGTTCATATGGTATAGTAAATAAAAGAAATAACTTCCCTGCAGTTTCCTCCCCTATCATAAGTAACTTTCCTACTTGGTAAAAACTGAAGAATATTTTTCTGCAACTCTGTACCATATTGGGAATCAAAATAAAGAATGGAATAATGGTAAGGACTTTTAAAAATTCTGAAATTTTCTATATTTTTAAGTCAGAAGCAGTATAAACAGGTCAGGAAAGAGGCCAATAAAAAGTTCACAATGATAATCAGATAATGACCAATTATAATATTAATACTAATCTATTAGATTTAGTCTAGATCATCTAAAAATCAAAGTTAGAACAAAACCGAAGTGCTCCATTTTTCACAAATATGATCTTCACAGAAAAAAGTTTCCTATTCCCGTCACAGAGAGAAAGAAATCTAAACAGAAAGTTTATACCTCTAGAGATTAACAATCTTCCAAAAAGTCAGGACCTACTAAATGTTTTATTAAACTCCACTCCTAATATTAATATCAGAAACATATAGCAGAAACTAAATTTCTTGTATTAAATACAGATCATATAGTCCTCTCTGCTTTTATCATCCTCATTTACCCCTCTACTCAGTAATCTCTCCTGTGTATTTATTATATAACTATAACACTATGGAATTTAGCTTTCTTTTTCAAAATGTCCAATGGAAAATGCTTTCTGTTCTAAGAGAAAAGGTATTATATAATCTTAAAGTTATAAATAAATCAGCCAACCACTGTTGTTGTATTTCTAATAGATATTAAAAATAGCTAACACTTACATAGCATTTACTAGGTGTCAGGTACTGTTCTAAGTATTTAATGTATATTAACTAATTTGATCCTCACAAGAACCATTTGAGGTATGTACTATGATCAACTCCATGAGGGTTGATAGATGCAGTGATCTCACCAGAAGGTATTAATTAAAGACTTTCATATAACTTCATGTTCATTGTCATCTGGGTGACAATAAGACATAGAAATCACAAACATGCATCCTGATTTTAGAACACTTACAATGTGAAAAAGTAGCTTGCAGCTCAATATCAAATTAATAAGGCATTTTCATCCCATTTTAGAGATGAAAGAACTCATCTCTAAAGCTAAAGACGTTATGCAACTTGCTCAAGGTTATATGGCTGACAAATATAATCTTACCATCACTCTCTGTTATGAAACAAGACCAACATAATGATGTCTATGATGCATTAGTGTGCATGATAACAATCAATTCTAATTCATGGAACTATTCTGAAAAAGTATTTTGAGTAAAACTTTTACATTTGAGACATATCCTTATGAGGCACAAAAGAATCACCCTTATAGCAATGTACAAAAGTATATGATGTCATTTATCTGACACTCTCAGGGAACTTGAGAAGAATTATTAACTTTAGCATGGATTATCAATTTTTATTCCTTTTTTTCTTTTAATAAAGGTAGCCAAAATATCTTCAGATTCCAAAAAGATTCTCTACCTGTGCAGTCAAATGAAGACATCAATCACCATTTTTCTATTCCTACAATAATCTGAATTCTTAACTCAAGTATCTAAAAATAGTTAACCTTAATTTTAACTTTATCACGCACATGGAAAATTAGTTGAAAATATAAGAGTGACAGGAAATGTAGATTAACCAGCTTTAGGAGCTATCATGTAAATTATACGTAATAGAAATAAAAGAAAGTACAAAGAAAAAAAAAGAAAGAGGGTAAGGGAAAATAAAAGGAAGGAAGGACAGACAGACAGGGTTTCAGAATCAGACAGACCTGGGTTCAAATCTTGACTGTACTACTAAAGAGATGTGTGACCATGAACAAGGTACTTAATCATTTTAACTCTCAGTGTCTAGAGAAAATATCATCTGTATTGAAAAATGTTTAGTGTCTCATTAAAAGGATTAAATGAGATGTTAATAATCAAGTATCTAATATACTATCCAACACACTAAGGCTTCATTAAATATTAGTCAGCTTCATCTTCCTTCTGTATGGCTAACAGAAGGTAAGAAACACACCTGGCTCCTCTCCTAAGCGCTTCTAGAAAGCACTGAGCAGACAAGAAGTGAGAGTATTCCTGCCTCCACAATGACTTTGGCAATTCAGAACACCTTCCCTCTAGTCACTCTCATTGGATTAAGAGCAATCCCTATAAAGCATGAAGCAGAAATGGTGAATAAAAACAGTATCTACTTTAGACACATTAATATATTCTTCCTTAGTTAAAAAAAAAAGTAAGTATTTGGTACACATTTAACCAAAGCATTTAAGTTGCAACCATGATTTTTTGGTCACAAACAAAGCATTTCACAAAATCATTAACTCTGTGTTTTGTTGATTATTTGAAAGCATCAGTCAGCATCTTGGGCTGACTCTCCTCCTAAAAACACTAACAAGATTTTTCATTCTGTGAAATGAAATTCCCGAACTTTCAAAAAGTCATTTAAAAGTTAAGAGAAGTTAAGAAATTAGCCCCCAATCTTATGTCCTACTATATACCCCAGATGACAGAAAAACAGAAAATAGAATCCTGTTCGCACAAACAGAAAAAAGGGGGCTAGGAGAATATGTGCCTTAAAAGTGTTCCAGAAAATCTGCTTAGCAGACAGTAAAAACTATGTAGTACTCCATAGGAAAACAATAGAGGGAGACAGCAGAAATCACCTCAAATTCTCAATCACCAAGTTCCTTAAAGATGCAGTAATTGGAAGAAAGAGGACAGAGGAAAATATAACTCAATTCTGGGAGCACATGCAAAACAGAGAAGAGGAAAAGATTCTGTTTCAGTCCCTGCAAACAGTTCTTATTGAGAAAGGATCCTAGATCTCCTCCACAAAAGTTTATTCTCTGGCTTTTGAAAAAAGAATAAAATCTTGAACCCAAGTAATAAATATTAGATGCTAAGATTCTGAGCAAAAAAAAGAAAAATAAATTGCTCCACTGGAGTTAACTGTAGTCTATTGTCTAAAAATATGAGAAATCGGAGTTATAGCCTTTGTGGATTTAAACTCTCCAATGGCTTCAACTATGCTCAGAATTAAATACAAATAAATGCTTATCACAAGCTCAAAGAGGCTTAAGTGGCTTCCTACCCACCTCTCCAATTTTATCCCCACTGTATCAAGGCACAAAGGCCTTCAATTAGTTCTTAAAACTGTCAAGCTTGTTTTTACCTAGAGTTTTGCACCTATCATCCCCATCCCCTGGATAGGACTGGACCTTTAGGTCTCTGTTTAAAGATATCTCCTCAGGAAAACCCCTCATGGTTGCCTTATTTTTTCATCCTTCAAGGGAAAGGAATAAAATGAAGTTAACTAAGATTTAATGAATATCTAAGAAACACTGGGCAACTATTCACATGATTTCATTTAATGTTTACAATAAACCTCAGAGACGGATACTATTCTTTTGGATGAGGAAGTAAGTTTAGAGATTAGGTAGCTGGTCTAAAGTCACATAGGTAAAGCAAAGATTTGAGCCAAAAACGTCTGATTCCAAGTGCACAATCTTTCTACTACTCTATATTGCTTCTCTGTTTAAAAGGAAACTGTTTTACTAGAAGAAAATGCTTAAATACATAGCTACAAAAGAACAGTAGTCATAAAAATCTATAAACTGACAACCTAGATAATTAAGTTGGTATTCAGAACTCTCATTTGGTATCTTTTTTTTTTTGAGACAGAGTCTTGCTACGTCACCCCAAGTAGAGTGCAGTGGTATAATCATAGCTCACTGCAACCTCAAACTCCTGGCCTCAAGCGATCCTCCCATCCTCCTGCCTCAGCCACCCAAAGTGCTAGGATTACATGTGTGCGCCACCACACCGGGCCTTTTTTTTTTTTTTTTTTTAACAAAGAGACAAGATTTTTAACATTCCCCAATTAGAGCTAATAAATTGGGATAGTATTTAGGCAAAGTTAATTTGAAAAAGCCATTTACATGTATTCTAGAAATTCAAGGGGACTTCAAAAAGTTCATGGAAAATGGAATTAAAAGATAAAAATAGGGCCGGGCGCGGTGGCTCACGCCTGTAATCCTAGCACTCTGGGAGGCTGAGGCGGGGGGATTGCTCAAGGTCAGGAGTTCGAAACCAGCCTGAGCAAGAGTGAGACCCCATCTCTACTATAAATAGAAAGAAATTAATTGGACAACTAAAAATATATGTAAAAAAAAAAAATTAGCTGGGCATGGTGGCACATGCCTGTAGTCCCAGCT
>CAUYRT010054304.1:0-17499 GCA_963574885.1 Lepilemur ruficaudatus | reverse complement strand
GATGCGCACCATCTGGGGAATGGATATGCTTGAAGCTCTGACTCTGGCGGGGAAGGGGGGGAAGGCAACACATGTAACCTAAACATTTGCACCCCCATAATATGCTGAAATAAAAAAAAATACTCCCTTCAGAGAAGCTGTGGCTGGTTGGCATAACCCTAGAATGTAATACATGCTCAAAAAAGTAGCTGATGAATGTTAACAATGGTTTCTCTAAGTTGTGAGTTAACAGATGGTTTTCCTTTTTTTTTTAAAAAAAAAAAAACAAAACTTTTTCCTACTGTCTAAAATATTTTCACCATGGGCACATATTACTTAGGTGATCAAGGGGAAATTTAGAATGTTGCTTAAAAAATCTCACTTTGTCTTTCTATTAGGTTTTAGTTAAAACATGACTCCCACTGGGAAGCCATTCCTGTTGCTCTACTCTCTGACCTTTACTAGGATAGTACTCCTTACTCTGCCCTCCAGAGAACTTTATCAAGGCCATATACCACTGTCAATTATCAGACTTCTCTACTTTATGTTAAGTCCCTTGAAGATAATCCCATATCTTACCTACTTCTTAGACCTCTAAGCATCCTGAGTGCCTCCCACTCAGTTCAGTAAAAACCCCCAAACATATATATATTAAAAATCATAAAAGATAATAAAGAATAATTTTATGGCTGACTATGTACACTTTTGGTCCTTTCAGATGCCTTGTTTCTCCCTTTGTATGTGTGCAAGTCCCCACAGAAAGGAGTTTCCCACAAGGGATGTCCTGAACTGACTGGTCTGTTTTTTGGAGGACTTTATAAAATGCATCAGGGAATGAATACACACACACACACACACACAGTGAAATAACATGAGGGTAATTGGAAGTCATG
Source organism: Lepilemur ruficaudatus (assembly GCA_963574885.1). Lineage (NCBI taxonomy): Eukaryota > Metazoa > Chordata > Mammalia > Primates > Lepilemuridae > Lepilemur > Lepilemur ruficaudatus. The sequence continues at coordinate 16,627 of CAUYRT010054304.1, read as the reverse complement.
AGGAACACAGGGAGCAATGTCTCAAAAATGAAACATTATTTTTATAATTATATTAATTTATATTTTATATTTTTATATTTTGTAATTTTATTCCCTTTCTACCCCATTGTACTATAAACTTCACAAAAGTAGAAACTTCATCCTCTTCACCATTGTATCCCTAGCTAGTGTCATGCCTAGCAGAAGGCATGGCACTAAATTCTCAGTAAGTACATGTTGAAAAGAAGGAAAAAAAAGAACATATAGAAGTTCCCACAATATTTTTCATATTGTTATGGAAATAACAAAGGGGGAGAGTGTCCATAAAACTTTTCTAGGAAAACATAAATCATCAATGAAATTGCAAGCTCTTATCGTATTCCTCAGACTAGCTGCCTAATTAATTCCTTAATGTGCAATGCATCCTTTCTAGCCTGTCAGTACCTAATTTCTCTATAACTTGTGGAGCGGAGTTCCAGGTGAAAGCAGCTTGGCTCCGTCATACTGTTCCTCAACTGCCACCTCGGGAGGCTGCTGCCATTTAAGCTCCAGTATCTCTCACAGGACAGCTGAGCCACTAGAGGGGCAGGGAAAGAGACATGCAAATTCTCAGATTTATAGTGCACTCACTCACTCACTCGCACACTTCTCTCCTCCTCTCAGAAAGGATCCTGGTGACAAATCACCAACTGATGATGAGAGAAATGGAATCAAGAGAACCCCATGATACTTTCCATCCCAGCTTTGGGAGATAAGAGTCTCCCACTGAGGGGAAGAGGAGGACCCTACAAGGGTTTCTTATTATATGTTTTGCCAAATTATAGTAGGGTCCTACTATATAAAATTGTTATCAACAAATGCATACTACCTATAGTGATATAATACAATACATAAGTTTAACTGAAAAAGATTATGTGGCAATTCATAATTATTTTATATGGATAATATTCTAGTAATAATATAATTATTCTAGTTAGGAGTTTTTTTTCAACAAGGGACTGACTCTCCTTTATTTGTCTTAATATCTTTAGTACCCAAACCCAACATATGACTTAGCATATAGTAGTTCTTAATCAATGACAGCTTAAAAAATTAAAGAATATTTTCTAAAATGGTGAGATATGGCTTAAAGGGTTCAAACAAATTCAGAGTGTTTTTCTAAGCTAGATCTTTCCAGACTTATCAGGAGACAATCATCACATATTAATTAATGTTTTAGTTAGCGTTAATACAGTATAATAAACCCTCACCAATTGTGGTAAGGAAATCCTAATTTACGTTCATATACTACAAATTTTAAAGTCACAATTTTAAAGCAGTGAATTTTAAACTTTATTGCGCATGACTAACGTGGGTAGTTTCCTAAACTGCAGATCCTCACGCTCCATTCTCAGAGCTTCTGATCCAGAAATTTGGAATGGGGTTTAGGAACTCTCCACTTTAACAAGCACTCCAGATAATCCTGATATAGGTAATCCCTAGGGAATCCTGATATAGGTGGTCCTTGGACTACTTATTATGGATTAGGCTACCAAAAAATACAAAGACAAACCTTTATGCTTCACCTTTTCTATATGAAGAGAAGACTAGCATATTAAATGTGATTTAACCATGAAAATTACCTGTGAAAAGACTAGGTAGTTTACTAAGGCTTTTGAAAATGCATCAGGGTAGTACATGAAGGCAAGAAATATTCAATTTAAGGCATAAAGGATTCTTTTTAAAACTTCAAAAAGACTGACAATTTGCTTAAAGTAAAAGTGGAAGAAGAATGGCAGCAGTACAGTAAAGTTTTATAAACAGTTTAGGCAAGCAATGTTGATGCAAAAGTTTTATTTGATAGTGAACATTAATGGTTATGATAAAAGTGGATGTCTTCTAATTCTTTGATTTGCCATTAAAATATATATGTAGTTATTTATAAGAAATAATTTTTAGAATTCTCTTAACTCCCTATTTTCCACAAGATTTTGGCTTGCCAACATAATTGCACTAATCGTGTCTTTTTTTTTTTTTTTCCGGAAAACTTATGCCCTTGGATTATAAAGGGATTACTCTGGTCTACTTCCACATCCATGTACCAGGGAAGGTACTGCTTCTGCTTCTCACCCGACCTTTAGGTCTTTGCAGCCTATAATTATTTTCAATGGGAGTTGTCTTAGCACTAACTTCTCTAAAACTCAGAGTCTATCATGTTTCATAAGCTTTAGTGACAAATAATAGAAACTATTTTACCATTCTAATAGATGTTATAAGTTGCATAACATGCTGTTTGTTCTCTTCAACTTGGTTGCAAGAAAGTTTAAAGGCAAATGTATAGTATTTCACTGAACATAGTTTGTGTGCTGATGTCGCTCCTAAATTTATTTTTATATCCTTAGCTTTATTATTTTATTTTATCCATCTCACTTCTAATTTATGTATTTTGCTGCATTATCTCCTTATTTTTCTTTGTCAAAATTTTAATTGCCTTACTGGAGCAAGGTGTCACAAATAAACAAAGCAAAAATGTGTATGTGTATTTGGTATCGATAACACACACCCCAAATGAAAAGTAAAAACTAACCTCCTAAAATAGTAGAGGTATTTCATATTCTTTTGGCTGATAGATTTACTTGATTATTTGCATTGCTACAATTTAGTGATGTATAAAATTAAACTTACATTATGAGAAGATACATATGAAATTGGACATAGGTATTTTCAGCACCAGATCATTAATTCAGTCTGATTGACATCCTTCAGTTCTGAAGGCCAAATGTAGCTGTTTTAAAATCTTTGTGTTCTGTCTCTACGCTATAACCCCCTAAAAACCCTTGGTTTAATCAGCCTACTAAAGAGTGCAATTCTGAAAATATTTTTTTCTTTTAAAAATTACATACGTATACATGACACACACACATTTTTTACTTAGAATCTTCAAACACTTCAGTCCTTTGCTTCCATTATTATTTTCTTTTAACTGAATAATTTTCATTAAGCAACGAAGAGTGATAAGTCATTTAAACAGTGAAAACTTAGAGTCCGGCAGAGTTCAGTTTTATTCTTTCTGTATTTTCCTCTGATAATAATCCAGTCAGTCTTAGTCTGATTCTAGTAAAACTCAGGTAAGGCAGAAGAACTCTAATTGAGCACTGGACATCTTAACAATAGTACTTATCTTGATTTGTCGTTATATAACCACTCTGGGTGAAATATTATTATGTTTGGGACCTAAATACGAATTTTGTTATTTTCTTAATTTCTGAATCTCATAACCTTCCAGATACCAAAGGAATACAGTACTACCTGGGAATAATGCCAATTTTCACTTTTAAAAATTTTTTTGTTGTTTTCCCCCCCAGCATGGGCAACCAATAGCTGATTCATAGTTTCATTACATCACAGTTGGATTACAGAAGTGTTCTCTGGTCTGGCCTCCGCATGTCTCTTGCAACTCATTTGTAGATAGTCCAGAAACTAGCAGCTGGACTTCATTTTTGTTCCAACAGTCACCATTTTATAATGTTTCTCTAAGTCACTGTTTCACTAATGACAAGTCCAAAACTCCACAAGGTGTTTAGATTTAGTGGTTTAAATCAGAGAGAAAGGATTACCATTAACTTGCCATAGGTTCTTGTCACTCAACTATACTTTGCCATTCATGCCCCCATCCATCAAAAATGTGAAGTGATACTATTTTCCCACAGAAGACAAAAATACTTAGCAAAGTCAGTGGTTGCAAAACATTTTTTGAAAATCAGAGTGCTGTATTTTTAAAATCTTGCATAGAACTCCGGTTCAATTTTTGAGCCTTTCCAACTTCTCATAATTCTGTGGTAGTCATAATAAAGAAGGCAGATGGTTTAGTCTCTGAACATATGCTTTAAATGCCCCCTTTGCTATTTCAAAATAATGGACCAAATTTTGCCCTCAATTAGTCACAAGAAACTTTAAGGAGGCTGCCTCTTGAAATTTGAGGACAGAATGTGATCCAGTGGGAATTAAACCTTTAAAAAATACATTGTCTAAACTTTCTTATGAGCTCTATTCTACATACTAAGACAAATTATTTTTTAATAAAATAGGATATAGTAAGGAAAATTCCTAACCTGTACAATATTTCATGGTTCAAGGAATAGATTAGAAGGCAAAAGTATAAGTTTTACATATTTGTATTTTAAAATTGTTATTCTTTAAAGTTTATGAGGGTGATTTAATTTCTGTGTGATTACCAGGTTTTCCATTTTTATTATTATTCCTATTATTATTATCATAGAGATGCTTTATTGTTAAAGCATTTTGCATTTATTAATTAGTTAATTTAGTCTAAATTATGACTATGTCTTTGTTTTAAATCCATGTTTTTCAGAGTTACTATAACCCTAAAATGCTATTTCACCGGCCACTTGTTCTCATTTCAAAAACAGTTTGTTGTTTCACATAATATGCAATTTATCCTCAGTTGGATATATATATTTTGATAATGCTGTCCACATAACCTAGCTGTACATATAAGAGTATCTTTGTTTCTTAATGTCTATATTTTATATATAGAATCAGCCTTCATTTCCACACTTATCATATTTCTATGTCTTTATATTTAGTTCTGAAAAAGCCTCTAAGCGAGTCTCTCCTATCTTACACTGTCCACAAAACTCAGTAGACTGATCAGCATACAGATAAAAAGACCACACAACTGACAATAAGGACACTTTGGTTATTATAGAAGTCCGAGGCTTAAGTATTCCACAACGATAATGAGCCTTTAGGAATTCTCAACAAGAACTAGCTTGGTTCTAATGAAAAACAGGTTTTACTTTTGAAAATAAATGCAATAGTTGTACCCAAATGTATCTGGGGCACTGTTAAACGCGTCATAATTAACAATGTTGAAAAAAAACCTAAAGATCTTTAAATCAAGTGATAATTTTATACATACATCCACAAATATCTGAGCACAATTTATAACTATTCTTGGGACAAACCATCAACATATTCTTTTGCTGATAAAGACAAACAACTTTGAGAAAACCCTCTCTCATTCTCACGTCTCTAACTTTCACAATAAATGCAGCATTGAAACTGAATTCGCAACTTAGAAATATGCTGAGCAGTATTCCGATAAACAAGTTGATTTTTAAAAACTCACCAAACTAACAGTATGCTTTTTCCTGTCTTTCTCTTGCTTTCCCTTGTTCTTTCACTTTCCATGCACACACAATCACACTTACCTGCACAAGTCTGAAACATCAGTCTATGTAATTTTTTTGAAATGTACTCTGTACCGATGCATTTTTCTGTGTTTCTTTCTAACCCTCGGGAATGTTAAGAATTTAGGAAGAGAGCCACAGCTTAAGAGAGCAATTATTTGCCAGTAAATACTCAATTTGCTTGTCCTGTGATTTTTCTTCTAACTTGCATATTCAATAATCCGTCCCTGACTGCGTCACGAGCACAAAAAGTCTTTTCTCCAAAGGAGAACACTTTCGCCAATCAACCTTCAGCCATGCCAGGGCACAGCTCGTCAGGGTGATTTGTTAGCTTTAATTAATAATTCCTCACGCTGGCCATTTTCACAAATAACGCAGTGAGACTGGGACGCTAGATGGCTATGATTCAGGCCGATAAAACTACAGTGGAAAGGGGGGAGGGGTGTGGGGGAATTCAGGCGCCGTTTATAAACACCTCTAATCATACTCTTTCAGTTTACAATATAGAGGACATCTCAGCTGAATTACCACGTTACGTCCACCAATTTGTATTCAGATGGAAGCCATATGCTCCTCCACTTTATCTGCTAGGGCCTCCCTGGTGCCAACGCAGTTATTGGGCAAACAACATTTACAAAAGAGGTCTCTAGCCTCCGGATTGCAAAAGTTTACTGCAGGGTGAAGTTAAGAAATCAGACATATACAGCCCTTCTCAGTGAGCTTGTGTAACAGTCTGGAAACACAGAAGTATGAGTTGTAAGTGTCAGATTTTCTCTCATCCTGCTGTGTGATACTGAGCATTTCATTTAGCCTTTTAAAAAAACTCTCATACCTCATCCTCAAAACAATTTGCAACAACGGCTGATTTGTTCATGCATTCCACAAACATTTATTGACTCCCAACTATATGCCTCACACTGTATTAATGCTGAGAATCTTGTTTGAAGGTAAGATTTTTCCATTTAACTGACACAATCTATGTATTTTTTAAACATACATGTAATATGCTTAAACAAAGCCACCAAGCAGGTAGTGTACAAACAAAAGTAAGGATTCGTAATACTTTGTATATGGTTTAACCAAATAATTAGTAATTGACAGCACACTTGAGTTCACTGTGCAAACGTGATGCTCAGAACAAAGAACACAAAGAAAACATAATTTTTTAAAGTGATTAAAGCACTCAGAAACACAATAATATGTTCATAAGCAATTTCAAAAGGTTCACAAGCACTTGAGAAACATGTTAAGACATAAAAATTTATTCACTTTCCTTATCTAATATATATGTTTGTGTGTGTGTGATTGCAAGCTTATTAATTTATTGGATACATATTTATTTAGCATCTACTCTATCTCAGGAACTGAATAACATTGAAGATAAATAAGGTACAACCTCTGTCTTTAAGAAGCTCACAATTTAGTCACCAGACTCTAAAAGAGAAAATACATATTTAAGCAGAAAACTATAATACAACATAGCAAGAACCATAACACAGATATGCACAAAAGTATGCCATGGGGCTTCTTGAAGTGGTGTGTGAACTGTTTCTAAAGATAAAGTAGTATTAAATAGTGCCAGTGGTAGGAGGAACATCCTATGGAGAGGCAAACCTTTGAACCCTTTCTAAAATTAGAATCAGATCACCAATTCTAAGAATTATGGAATTTAATGCATAACTTCAGATAAATGTTTCAGATAGTAAATATTACATAATCTAAAAATAAATTTATTAAGAAAAAAATGTCCCCCAAAGTGATAATATCTTGACATCATCAGAAAAGTATGCAGCATCTCCAGCACTGGCACAAACAGTAACATATATCGTCTTTCTCACTTTCAGTGTGTTTCAGATATCTCAGGCAAATAGGAAGCATGCGTGACACCGGATGCCTTTTTGTGTTTTCTAGCCCACTCATCTTCTTTTACTATGTGCATACTTGTATAGCTTCTGTTTTCACTGTACTGTAAGATAAATCATATCTGCCTCACCATTAAAGAGAGGAGAAAATCTATATCCACTTAGTGGTCACATATACGTCTAGCCAGAGAACACATGCTATACAGTACTAAAGGTGCAAGTATTAAATGAGGAAAAAAAATGATACTCCTGTTTGGGCACCATGGCTCACATGCCTGTAATCCTACCATTTTGAGAGACCTGTGTGGGAGGATTAACTGAGGTCAGTAGTTTGAGACCAGCCTGGGAAACATAGTGAGATCTCATCTCTACAAAAAAATAATTAACCAGGTGTGATGGCATGCTCCTATAGTCCCAGCTACTTGGGAGGCTGAGGCAGGAGGATTGCGTGAGCCCATGAGTTCGAGGTTACAGTGAGCTATGATCATGCCACTACACTCCAGCCTGGGCAATAGATAACAGAGTGAAACTGTCTCTAAAAAAAGAAGAAGAAGAAGAAAAGAAATGTTACTCCTAAATCCCCCAAAACGTTCTTTCAGAACCAGCATATGTTCCTGGAAACTACATAGAGTTCTTAGTGATATTGAACATTTTGCTTTATATTATATTCAACAGTGTGAGTCAATAGCCAGAATATTCCATTTATCATAGCTCAGTAATACCTAGGTATCTGAAGAATTTATATGGTTTATTAATCTATTTGTAACACTCACATAAAATAATAGTTAACATTGTTGGAGTGCTTACTATAATATATGCTAGGGACTGATCTAAGGACTTTACACATATTACGTCATTTAATTCTCAGAATGACATTATGAGGTAGATACTATTACCATCTCTATTTAATAGATTATGAAATTTATGAGCAAAGAAGCTAGATATACATTATGTGGATTCATTCTAAATAATGATATCAGTGCAACCAATACCCACCAAAAATTACATTCATTCTTTTATAGTTATATAGCCACAAATAATGTTTATGTTATTATTTTTAATCTAGGAAAAGTTCAGGTGATTTTAAGATTAATTTGAGAATTAAGTTAATCACTGTATCTAATGACAGGTATGTCTCACAAAATAAGACTACAAAGTAGAGTTATGCGGTATCAACCAGCTAGTAGGCTGCACTGGGAGACAAATTGACAACTAGCTTGAGTTGGGCATGTTTTTAGACGGTAAAAACTGGCACTACAAAACCGCATGCTATACTGACCTCTTTCCTCCTTATTAAAACTACATAGACTCTTAGAAAGTAGCTTAGAATCTTCTACATCTTTAGAAGTAGAATGAGATAGCGGTTTAAAAAAAAAAGGGCAGGGGGACTTTGAATCAGAAGACTTAGGTCTGAATCCTAGCTTGGTCACTTACTAGCTGTATGCCATGGGTCAAATTATTAATAATTACCTTCTCTGAGGCTGAATTTTCTTATTTCTAAAATGGTTTGTTGTGAAAATTAAAGAAGATAATATACTTAAGGTGTATAGCTTAGAAACTAGGCCAGAATAGATATATAATATATGGTACTTGAAACATTCAGAATTAAAGCTTATCATATACAACTAAGATTTACTATTTCTGGACCAAATGACACATATGTTATCTAAGCCCCTCTTAGGAAATAAATGTAAATAAATCTAAGCTAAAGCAAATTAGACTTGGTGATCTGGTAGGTTTTCCTTTGAGGATGTTAATCATATAGCTGAAAGGTTGTGTTTAAGAAAACAGAGCTGACAAGACAAAATAGAGATAGATGACACAGGAATTTACCAGTTAGTAATAGAACAAATTCTTATTTTTCCAAGTGATGAATATAATATTGCATTTTATTTAATGGAGATGGAAAAGCTTATCTGGGACTCAACTGGGGAAGCCACTACTCAGTACAATAATTTGCTCTCCTCAGATAACTCCATGATGCTAATGTCACTGTTAACTACCAGTGTTTTTTCCATTCTAGGCACTCTGATGCCCTCTCCATATTCTTTCTTCTTTCTTAATATTGACTGCATCCAGCCATTTCCAATTCTTGATCTAAACTATGAAACAAATATTCATGGAACACAACATTTATGGTGACAAAACTGGTTCTAGATGGCATGGGAGTATTTCTTCCTGGAGGGGTCGAAGGGCTTCAAGAAGGCTCTTTTCATTTGCTTGCATGTGTAAGTAAAATTTTTCCTTTGGGATTTCTTTTAGGATAAGGGGCTGCCTGGACCCTCTATTACTGGTCCTTACCCTGTGGCCCCTGGCTGAGATCAGGTTTGTGTGGGAAAACCAGCAGATGAGTTAATGACTTTAGGGAATGTCTAAGTCACACAAACCTTAGCAGAATCCCCTGAGCAGTCAGAGTTTTCTAGAACCTGCTTATTTCTCAATTGGAAACTCTAACTGGTAGAAACTAAAAGTATGAAGACTACTTCATGTACTCTTTCTCCAAGATACCTGGATTGGTTACAACAAAATAGTAAAATTTTGGCCTGGTTGGGTCTGCCCTTCTTTACCAGCTGTCTCAGTGTCTACCTTTATATAGAGAAAACTTGTCTTCTGGTTGAAAATGATGAGAAGCAGAAGTTGTTACAGAGACGTTTCAAAGTAGATGCTATTTTTATAACCCTTTCCCAAATAAATTTCATATACCCTACAATTTCTAAGCTTATGCATTTTCACATACATATATAAATACCTAACACCTAAAAATGTTTTACTAAGTGATACCTAGATAATGAAAGAAGAAAAAGGTGATTTAACCCCAATTTCAAATTTAGATTTCTGTCTAAACAAGAATTTTAGAAATCAGATATTCTAAAATTGTTAAGTTGTGATCAATATATTTGGTTGAGCACCAAAAACCTAAAATTGTTTCTCAGAGTTCTCTGTTGCTTAGGGCATTACTTTCTCAGTAAAAATCTTCAACCTTCACATTTTCTAAAGGAGAAAAATGTTCCTTGTCAGAAAACTAGTCATGGCTAGTTTACAAAGTGAAGAAATCCAAGATTGTATCAGCTGTCCTGTGACCTTGATATGTGATTTACTAAAAGTCATTTAATGTCTTTCTATGTCTCAGTTTTCTGTATTTGTATCTATGATACCTAAATGATATTATTAAGATAATGCAGATCAAGTATTTTGATCATCTCACAGAACATATGCTAAAGCTCTAAATCCCAGAGTATCAGAATGAAAATTCAAATTGTTAGAATGACTCCAACACCCTGTACAACCTTAAATGACATATTTAGCACCTCAGTATCTCCACTTATTGAGCTATAAAATGAGTATGGTCATCTTTACATTTAGTTTATTGGAATGAACACAGACTATTGGAAAATCTACTGAAAAATTTCAACAAAATTTCATACATGATTAATATGTTAATTAGTTTGACTGAATCTTTTTCCACAATGTGTACATAGATCAAAACATCACACTGTAACCCATTAATATATACAATTATTCTCAATTAAAAACAAATAAAAATTTTTACAATATAATCAAGCCACTTAAGTTGATTATCAAATATACTACAGGAATTTATTTTACAATATCAAAGCATAAGACAAAGTAAATGTTTCTAAGTACATTCAGATACTATGAAGGAAGACGATTAGAAGACAGCGAGTAGTACTGCCTTTTACTTGTGTATCTGGCTGCATTTTATGGTAGATCCAAGACCCCAGTAATGAGAAAATAGAATCAGGAGAAGTGATTTTTAGCAGACTGTTGAATGATATACAAAATAAAATATATTCATTAATGAGTTGGCAGAAATGTTACACATGTGCTCTTAGAACCAGAACTGTTTAAGCAGCTTTTCATACTTGGCATCGCCATGTTCCTGAAGCGTCCCCTCACAACCCCCTCCCACCTCTCATTTTTTGCTTTATACTACCAGGTGGGAATAATGACCAAAGGGAGGGGCAAAACAAACAGAGGCACTCACCCACCCACCGTGGCAGGAGCCACTCCAAGGATCAAAGAGCCGATTAGGCTATGGCTGCCAAAATCAGAACCACATTGCATGGCTCATCAGCCTGGTGCCCTGAGAACCACAGGGCTAGCTCCCTGGTAGGTCCGTACCTGGGGGGCAGATTCCTCATCCTGCTCAGGTGGACTACCTGCTCAGAACTGACTGTGCACAATTGCTTGCCGACTCACATCATTTGATTTCAAGTCAATTCTGCTCTAGTATTATGTTTATTGGATGATGTAAGTCTGATAGAAACTGTACAAATCACACAAGACTTCAATTACTATCTACTCCAACTTTAGATTTTGCAGTATCCTAAGAAAAACACTGATTTTCCAACATTAATGAGTAAAATCTTGGGCCACTAGTAGATAAGATTTAATTTCTAATATTTTTATCAGATATATTTCTTTAGTTTTCTGTCATGAGAAAATAATACATTAACACCTCAAATATCCAGTATTCTAATATTCACTTATAATCTTATCTCAATTTAACACGGTCAAGAACACAGAAGAGAGAAAATAGAGCCCTTGGGAAACTACCAGAAATGCCATAAGTACACACTGTTGCTCAAATGCACCTTTACTTATTAGGGGGACTTGAACTTGAAATCAATTTATTCTCCCTTAATTACCATTAACGTAAGTAATTTGTACCCTCCATTCATATTAGTTGGGAAGGCAGAACAGTTCAGGAAGAAAGCACAATGTATCTGTAAGAAATGGCCATTCTCAATCTCAGAATGGAGAGGAGGTGGAGAAGGTAAGAGAGCAGGAACATAGCATCCAAGGCTGAGAACTACGCACAGCCTGGGAACACGTCCATGAGTCCTGCAGAAATCAATGTGGTGGAGCTCTGCACAAAAGACAGTGTTCAGAATTATTACGAGTTGAATGTGTCCCCCACTGAATACATATGTTGAAGTTCTAACCCCCAGTACCTAAAAATATGACCTTATTTGGAAATATGGTCCTTACGGATCTAATTAGTTAAGATGAGGTCATACTGGAGTAGGGTGGACTCCCAATCCAATACGACATGTGTCCTTATAAGAAAGGGAAATTTGGACAAAGACACACACACACACACACACACACACGCTCACAAAGAACACTACGTAAAGACAAAGGCAGAAATTGGGGAGAAACCAAGGAACTCCAAAGATTGCCTGCAAACCTCCAGAAGCTAAATGAAAGGCACAGAACAGATTCTCTCTCACAGCCTTCAGCAGGATCCAACCCTTCTCACATCCTGATCTCAAATCTCTAGCCTCCAGAACAGTGAGACAATAAATTTCTGTTGTTTAAAGTACCCAGTCTGTGGTACTTTGTTATGGCAGCCCTAGGAAACTTATACAATAGTGATGATCAGGGAATTTTGACGTAAAGACTAAATCAAGTTCAGAACACTTTCAGAAGGTTGAAAAATATAAGATTCATTTTAGAAAAGGTGTAATCAATAAGCTTTAATACAAATAAAACATTTAATGTTTGGGTGGCATCTAGATGATTCATTTATATGGAACATACAGTTTTCAATTTTTGTTAATTTAATGAGATGTTGCCACCTTTCCTAAAAAAGGTGAAATACATTCTACAGACCACATCAAAGAAGGAGTCCCGAAGAAGCATTTTGACTATAAAGGAAGATAAAGCTAAACTTATTTTCATTTGTTTGTTCAAAATACATAGCCTAATATGGGTGGAATGATTATCAAGAGAAGTTATTTGTAGAGAAGAGGTTGCCTACTTAGAAGAAATGGAATTTGAATCTAGATCAAAATTAAAAGGCATTTCTCCAGATGAGAAGTTAAAGACAATTCCAAGTATGAGGAATAGTGGGGGAAAGGAAGAGGACTAAGGCATAGCCAGAGTAAGAGAAGGTGGGGTGGAAACAACAGGAGAGGGAGTATGAGAAGGCTAGCTGGTATGGAGAGTGAGATCAATCTGACATGGGTACAAAAATGACAGAAAGTCCTGCAGGCATGTAAGAAAGACAAGACACAGTAGCATTCCTATATCTGAGCAAGAAGAAAGTTAAAAACGTCTAGTGCAAGAATTAAGCTATCTTTAGAACTGGTGCTCTTAATGCTTTTGTGTGAAAAAGAAAGACTGTACCTTGATTTTTCTTTGAAAGGATTCAATAGTAGAATGGAAACTTTTGTGTGTGTGTATAAGCTAAGCAGTTACGGCAGGTAGGTCAAGGAAGAAATACTTCATGGAACAGGAAGTCATAACTTTATACAATATGTTCCCTGGAGAAGTTAAAAAAAAAAAAAAAAGACAAAATAGCCCTATAAAGCTTGTTGCGTTAAATAGCTTTACAACTCTACCCCTGCTAATTGTTCTTAACATTTTATTCAGGCAGTTATCAACTTAATCTGGGGAAAAAAATCAACTTGACTTTCTGATGGCCAAGTCAGTCCAACTAGGAAATTCAAAATACTATAAGAAAATTCTGCTTAGCAACATTTTCAGCTGCCAACAGAGAGATCTACAATAACAGAATCACCTTTTATTCCTTTCCCAAATTTGTTCTCGCTAAAGAAAATTAACAATGTACAAAGATACTCCTGAGAGAAATGAAAAAGTGAAAAGAGCTATTCTCTTTTTATGGTAATAGAATGTTCCTGCTCAAGATGGTCAAAACCATAATCTGAGTTATTTTTCTTTTCTTCATAGAAGTTGGAGATCGCCTTGTCCATGTATCTAAAATAACCAAATTATATCACTAAATAGAAGAATTATAGGTTAGTGTCACCTATTTTGTACATGAAATAATTTGTAATTTAATTGTTTTATTTTATTAGTTGAAAAAATTCTGGCTTAATGATGATGCTCAAGTAGGGAGCCCCAAATGTTGAAAAGAAAGGTAAGGGATACTTTTTATGTGGATATTACCTTTTTCTTTCCACTGATTTCTAAGTGATTTCTGCTACAGAAATGACTTTTGCAAAGCACTAGTGCTTCTGGAGAACAGAGTAGGATATTTCCAAAACTGAGCTGGTGGTAAAATGAATAAGGCTAGCATCAACGGGAAGGGTAATGAGAAGCAGATGAGGAAAGGAATATGACACAGCATTAAAAAATTTTGGCCCTTACTTAAAAGAATGTTGCTTAAATTTTCTCTTCCGGAAAGATATATTGAACAAAATAGAAAAAGAAAGGAAGGAAAGATGAGGGGAGGAAGGACAGAAGGAGGGAATGAAAGAAGGAGGGGAAAAGGAAGGAAGGGAGGGAAGGAAAAAGGAGAAAAAAGGAGCAAAAAAGCAAGAAAGGAGGAAAGAAGAAAATACAGGGAAAGAAAGCAATGATAGAGGTATATTCTCCCCTTTCTCACTGCTGGCCTTCTAATTTTCCTGCTGCCTATCCCAGCCCAAATGTTTGGGACACAAATTGGATAGTTGGAAAGGGGGGCGGAAAGGAAAATTGTTCCCTTCAACTGATGCTCTACAGTACCAATATCTCAAACTCAGCAGTTCCAAGTGCTTTTAATCTCATGTGTCCCTTTGAGAATAAACAAATATTATGAACCTCCTTTCCAAGGATAGGTAGGAAGAAAGAAAGAGTACATTTATACATACAGAGAAAGTATACATATATATAAAGTATATTTGCTATATTTTCAAAGGACTCATAAAGGTCTAAAACTCATCACTGCACCCTCCAATCATCATTAGCTTAATGTAAAATACATTGGCTCTAGAATCTGGAACAAGACATAACAAATGGGTAGGGACAGGGATTTGGAGAAATGGAAATGAGATATAAAACAAACCAACCAACTAACATACAAACATAAAAAAAGGTGTTCCCTGTCTCCAAGTCAACCCTTAAACTTCTGACTCTTTTCATTGTTTCTGGAATTTAGAACAAGGAAAACTATGACTTAACTAGTGAACTACTTAATTAACAAAAATAGAGAAAATTATACAGCAAGATTTGCAATATTATAGTTATTCTGATTATTTTTAATCATTAATACTACATTCATCCCTGTTAATTGCCTTTGACAGTACACTGACATCTAATACTGCCCTGATTTTGAACATTAGTTCTATTATAAACAATAGCATTAAAAACCAACACTACTTAATATTGTAACTAGCAACTCATAAGACATCTAAAAAATGACATGGAGACTGAAATAGACACAAAAAGCAAATAAACAATAATAAACTATTATAATTTCAACATTTTAACTAGACCATATACACGTGAGGACACAGAGTATGCCTTTACTGTAATAATGGGAGTTATTTACATTTGTTTAAAACAAAATAATGTTTTTCATAGTATTGCATAATCTTTAAATTCCTTAAAGTATCTTTGGCTCATCTGATTTGGACATCAACTCTGGAAAGTAAATAGGAGCAATATCGTTATCCTTCTTTTATAATGGGGAAAAAGAGGCTACAAGTGATTAAATGACATTCTTAATATTACACATATAACATGTGGCACAGCAAAGACTACAACTCATGAATTCTAATAATCAGTAATTTTTCTTCTATCCTACACTGTACTCAAAAAACATACACTGTGTATGTTCATTACACATAACTTGTTTAGGCACCTACGCTGTCTTACTTTGGAAATGAGGACAATGCTATATACCCTCAAATGAGTTTATACCCATAACATTTGTTCTTCCACAGCAAGATTTCATGCATGGTGAATAGTGTATCAAAGTTTATTAGCTATGTAAGAGGTGAAAATTGATATATTTAACTGTATACTGAATATGTTACAGATGCTCTCTCTATATGGGTGCATGTATTTGTATGTTTCCATGTGTGGGGACTAGTGTGTGTTTACCCATCCTGTTAGAGAAACAATACTGTTGAGTTAAGCTTTATACTTTATTATTAATCTTGCATTTAGTAGTAGCATATGTTGACAAATCATTTATAAATCAAATCAACATAAATACATGAATAGCACAGAACATATTTTGAGAAAAAATATAAACACACATATATCTACCTTTCTGTTAGTTGATAAGTGATTACTATAATAAAATTATAATTATTAAATTATTACAGAAACAGAAACTAACTTTTAAAAAAATATATGAGTATATTTTCAGGTTTTTGTTGTAATTAGAGTAAAAATATGTAGTTAAGCGGGCACGGTGGCTCACACCTGTAATCCTAGCACTCTGGGAGGCCGAGGCGGGCGGATCACTCAAGGTCAGGAGTTCAAGAACAGCCTGAGCAAGAGCGACACCCCCGTCTCTACTAAAAATAGAAAGAAATTAATTGGCCGACTAAAAATATATACAAAAAATTAGCCGGGCATGGTGGCGCATGCCTGTAGTCCCAGCTACTCAGGAGGCTGAGGCAGGAGGATCACTTGAGCCCAGGAGTTTGAGGTTGCTGTGAGCTGGGCTGATGCCACGGCACTCACTCTAGCCCGGGAAGCTGAGTGAGACTCTGTCTCAAAAAAACAAAACAAAAAAAATGTGTAGTTAGTGTTAAAGTTTTATAATTTTATTATCCTTATATTTCTTGTTTTCACTTGGGAAATTAAGCATTTTACTGGAAATATTCCTTCCAA
>CAUYRT010054303.1:0-125288 GCA_963574885.1 Lepilemur ruficaudatus | reverse complement strand
ATTGGTCAGTCCTTTTTTCACCTAATTTGCATTGTGACTGGGCGTTCCCCTCTCACTTGTCTATAAAAGCTGTAACCTCATGCTCAATAAACGAGACTTGATCAGAATACTGTCTTGTCTCCATCTCTCGCATCTCTTGTCCCACCGAACTCCCACTCCCTCCTCCAGGTTCTGCGAATAACGTACCCGCGGGTCGGGACAGTTCAAGAATGGGCATGTGAACTAAATCTCATGAATAAGATAAAAGGAATGGTTTGCTAGCATCTTCAGAGACAGTTTCCCGTTTCTCTACAAAGAGATCCATCTCTCTTTGGCCCAAGTGGGTTCCATTGCCACTGGTAGCCACCCAGCTTCCATATTGGAAGAAGCTAAATTGGTTTAAGATTGTTTTATTTTGCTTGCAGACCAAAGTGGACTAACATATACGAAGTACATTATACAGAACTTTTTGTACTTCGGGTTACTAGGTTCTTACAGTAAAAGGGATTCTGAAAGAGAAAGTAACATGCTGTAATGAAACGTTAGAATAGAGTCAGACAAACTCAGATGTTAGTCTTGACGCCACCACTGACAAACTCTGTGATGTTGGGAAAATTACTAAACATCTCTGTCTATTTCCTCATCTATAAGAAAACTCCCCTGTCTACTTCAAATGGAGGTATGCATGCTTTACCAAAAACAAGAAATTCTTATCAAAGGAGAAGTGCAGAGTAATGCAGGAAAATTTTATCTTTTCATCCTTTTCTTAGAGTTATCTCTGCCCATGTTTTCAATTAGAAACACTCAGAAATTTCTATAAAGTAAATATCTGTGCACCATGCACTAATTTAAATGTATTTCTAGCAGAGCAAAAGTTTGCAAAGGGGCAAGGTGACTCTGAATGGAGTGCTGAAGGCACAATACTCTGTAAATTATGTTGTATGAGAAAGTAAAGGATATTTCAGACAAAATAAATCATGTTGGTACATTTCAATCCTTTTCTATAATTAACATTCAAGAGGACTTCATTAAGTGATTATGTTATCCCTGTGAAATATTACTTGGTTAAAAATGTAACTCTGAAACTGCAATACATAACCTGAATGCCTTGGGCAGATGGAATTACTTTCCTCTAGGACTCCAAAGTACTTGGCAAACATCTCTTCACTTCTATTTTGCTTCTGTGAGTCAGGTCAGGATTTTTGTTTTATGGCTGAGAAAATTAGGACCCATGGAGTATTTGGGAGACTTGGTCATGATAATCCACATTACTTTTAACGCTGAAAGGGGGAAGACTATGCAAAGTTATTTCCCACCCATTTCTTCCCAATCTTCTTTCCTGTGCTCAGCGTGAGTGTTACAGAATTAGGTAAGTACAACAAGATACCTTTCTAAAGTATCTGAGTTTGGATCCTATTATGAGCTGAATTTTGTCCCCCTAAAATTCGTATGTTAAAGTTCTAACCCCTAGAACTTCAGAATAGGACTATTTGGAGATAGGGCCTTTAAAGAGGTAATTCAGCTACAATAAGGTCATTAAGGTGAGGCCCAACCCAATTTGACTGGTGTCCTTAGAGATTAGGACACAAAGATGTACAGGGGAAGACCACGTGAAGACAGAGAGAGAAGACAGCCATCTATAGAGCAAGGGAAAAGGCCTCAGGAGAAAACAACCCTCTTGACACCCGGATTTCTAACTTCTCATATCCCGAACTGTGAGGAAATATATTTCTTTTGTTTAAGCTATCCAGTCTGTGGTACTTTGTTTAGCCATTCCTAATGAACGAATATAGATCCCACTGGAGGAGTTTGGATCCTAGGTCACAAACAATTATATATTGCAAATCCTGCCTTCTCCCTGGATTCTCATGACCTGGAGGAGTAATTCCTAAATCCTCACAACTGCTATGACTCAGGCAGGAGGCCAGAGTTCTCCTTTATACAGCTCAGTGAGACCTAAAGCTCTGAATTCACCAAACCTAACTCAGGTCAACTCTTGCCATGCTGTCCCCAGCACCAACTCAGGCTGCACTTTGTGACTTGCAATTGTAGGAAGTCTCAGAGACCTGGGTTCCAATACGGGACCTGTCGCTAATGAACCAAATGATGAGGGCAAGTGAGGCCACCCTCAGGCCTCAGTTTCTTTATCTGTACAAGTGAGAGAGTTTTGACAGGGCAGGGATGGCTTAAGGTCCATTCAGGCTCCTAAATTTTTATTCTAATAAAAATTTAATAATATTTAAGGGAAAAAAATTTAGCAAAGTATAGTCCATGATCCAAATCCAGTCACTGCCTCCTTTTGTACAACCCATGAGCTAAGGATAATTTTACATTTTTATATAATTTTTAAAAAATCCAAAGAAGAATACTATTTATATTGAGTGCTTTACAATATGTTATGCACAGTTCTAAATATCTGCATTTATTAACTCCTTTAATCTTTACAACTTTGTGACATAGATACTGAGATTCATTTTATAGATGAGCAAACTGAAGTAAGCAAAGACCACACAGCTGGTCAATTTCAGTTCTGCTGGAATTCGTACCAAGGAGTCTTACCCCAGAGCCTGTGCTCTCCACCTGGCTCCCCAGGTTGCAAAAATCCAACACTGTCAGGGTAGTACAGAAGTGCCAAAAGAGAGGCTCAGACAACAATTTCTGGTGTGTTCCCTGGGGGAAAATAATCACTGTTTCAGAGAAGCAAAGGAAGGCTTTGTAGGAGAATGAAACCCCACTTCTATCGTCATGATAGGGAATACTAGTTTGAACCACAATTAAGTGAAATGTTATTCCCCCCAAAAGGAGCCCATTTTTCTCAGTAGTACACCTATACTACCAAAAAAATTGTATTCAACCATTATATTAACTAAGTTATGTCATATTGATTAATAATATTGATTAATAAAAGTACTGTATTATTACAGTACTTTGATTGATTAATAAAAGTACTGTATCATTACAGTACTTTCAAAATTTGTGAACATTTGTTTTCTTCCTTTTATATAAGTACCTTCATTTTGCCTATTGGCCCACAAAACCTAAAGTACTTACTATTTGCTCCTTTACAGAAAAAGTTTGCTGACCCTTGCTCCAATATTAAAGTGTAAAAATAAATTTCAGTGATTGGAAAGATGATTGTAACCATTAACATTAACCTCTCTCTCCTTTATTAGCAAGTTATTGTCAGTAAAATTAGATATACTTCAGTCATTATGATGCTAATTGTATTTTAAATTTTAGTACATTATTTTAAGTTTTAAGAAGCGATAATTGTTTGGCAGAAATAGAAACATCTTTTGAATGAAGACAAAATAGATTAGATGAGTGTGCAAAGAAGAATCATACAGCGACTGTTTTAATCAGATGTTCATATTCTATTCTATGGTTATGGGCAATGGAATGGCAACTGATAACATTCCACAGACATAAAAGTTAAAAACAAGATAAATTGTAAGGCAAGATGCCACAGACTGGAGGTAGACATGCTGGCCACATCTTCTGGTTTAGACTCCTGTTAGCTTACTGCTTTGCTTATTCGTCTATCTGGACACCCCCATATGAAAACTTCCGCACCACACATACTCTTGATTCTCAGAAAAAAACATTCCAGGGACAGGTTCAAGGTGGTGGATTAGAAACATCGGACACTGGTCCTCTCCAGAAAGAAGGACAAAATTGAGACCAGATAATCACACCTCAAATAGAACATTTGGGAGAGAACACTGGATTCAACAGAGAAGTCACGAGAAACACCTGAGGCACAGAAGGAGACAGAAGCCAGTGGCCAGCTCTGCTGAGATCGGCTGGGAACCCGGGGGACCCCCCCCCCCCATTGCAGGGAAACGCAAGTGAGAGACGCTCCCAGTCCGCATCCCCACCATGACTGCTGCAGGCCTAAGCTGGAGGCTCCTCTACCGGACACGAGCCCGGAGACTAACGTGGGCGGCAATCTTTGCATTGCACTAGACAGCAACTTAGCTGGATCACACAACCAGGACCAAAGTGGCTGCAGCAGAGCAACACTGTGAGAACCCAGCCCACACTGGACTGATCTCCCTGGGAGCCACAGCCCCATATGGCCATATCACACCCCAGGAGGCCCCACCGACATTCCTCAGGGTCCCCCCAGAGGGCTACAGTGGCACAGCAGTAGCTAGACCCGAAGGTGCCGTGGGGTGCCCAGTGCTTTAGCCCACACGGAGTACTACTCCCCAGGGAAAGGATGATGTAGCACACGAAGGAAGCGGCCCCTGTGACAAAGGAAACCAAAGTGCCTGCTTTCCAGAGCCTAGGAGCTCCCTGTGTGGGGCTGTGAGAAGTGACCCTGCCCCCAGCAGCAGCACGGACTCTGTGCTCAGGCTTGCAAGCAGAGTGTGGGATCCCCTCCCCTCCGCCACACACTGTCGCAGCAGTTGCAGCCCCTGGGAGCCCAGGTGGACCAGCCTGAGAGCTGACTATGTAAGGAGGGGCACAGAGTCCCCGTTCCCACTGGTGGAGCAGCCTCTGTGCTCAGGCGTTCACATAGAGAGCAGGCCCCTTTCCCCCGCCCCCTGCACATAGCCACAGGTTAGCCAAAGGGCTGCCTGCCTTAGGGCTGTCTGTGGTGATCCAGCTCCAACCCGCGACATGGTCTCTGTGCTCAGGCCTGCACACAGAGGACAGGATCCCCACTATCGCCACTACCCCACAATACTGCAGTCACTGCTGCAACCAGGAACTGAAGCAAGTGCTACCCAGAACCTGAGATCTCCCTGTTTTTGGCTGTGAGTGCCAAGCCTCCCCCCCACCCCACACACAAGGAGCATACCTCTGCTCTCTAGTGCACATCTGGAATACAGGCTCCCCATGTACAACGCGGAGGCCACTGCTTCTGCCAGAGATGAAGTGTGCACTCCTCACAGCCTGAGAGCTGTCTACAGGGGACTGCTGATAGCAACCCTATTCACACCAACAGCAGGACCACTGTGCTCCAGCACGAGCTCTAGAGTCACCACTGTAGATCACCCCATCCTGCCTGCTACAGCTCTAGCCCCTGCATATCACCAACCACACTCCTAAGGTAAGACCACCCAGCTTGGGCACCATATCCCCAGAGCCCTAGCATGCCACCTGAGGACCTGGAGGTCACTCTACCCATTCCACCACCTCTGGCATCTGTGCTTTCCCTCTACCCCTGGGAACCTGAAGACAGGCCCACCCACCCAGCCTGTCACCAATACTACCACCAACACTCAACCACATGTCTCACCTAGGAGCCTTGTGATCAGCTTGCCCAGCCTATTGCAGCTACCACTAACACCAGCATGCGCCACTTGGGCCCAGAGGTTCATCCCACCACTGGCACTGCCATTCCCCATGCCACATCAGCTGCCCAGGAGCCTGAGAACCCACCCACCTGCCCAGCCCACCACTGCCACTACTGGCATCCAAACAAGCCACCTAGAGGCCTAAGAATAGGCCCACCTCACCCACTAACACCAGTGCCAGTATACACTGTCGTGGGGACCAAGGACAGGCATGCTCAGCCCACTGCTGCCACCACTGGGACCAAAGACTGGCCCACCTCTCATCCCTGTCCCCAGGAAAGCGTCACCACCACCTCCACTAACAGCCTTATTCTAAGCCACCAAGGAAATCATAGATACCACTGACACTGTTTATAGCTAAAGAAGTCAAACAGAGATTACGCTATTTGTACGCATCCAGAATCAAAGCCAAAAAAAGCCCTACTCAACCAACATCATAGATATATCTTCTGGAAAAAGTCTTCCCCTACAAAAGCAAATTTAAAAAATTGGAAGAAGCAACCATTACACCAGATGCAGAGATATTGATGTGAGGATATAGGAAACATGAAAAGGCAAGGAAATAGGACACCTCCAAGGGAACATAGTAATTCTCTAATCAAAAAGAAATCTATGAAATCCCAGAAAAAGAATTTAAAATATTGTTTTTAAAGAAGCTCAGTGAGATAGATACAACAGAATACTGGAAAATAATGCAAAGAAATAAAAAAAATATTTAAGATATGAGGGGGAAATTTACCAAAGAAATAAACTTCATAAAAAGGAACCCAGCAGAAATTCTAGAACTAATGAATTCATTGAATGAGCTACAAAATACATTCAAAAGCTTCAGTAGGCTAGATCAAGCAGAAGAAAGAGTCTCACAACTAGAAGATAGGTTTTTTGAAATAACCCAGTCAGACTAAAATAAAGAAAAAAGAATAAAAAAGAATGAACAATTTGGTTGCCATATGGGACACCAAAAAGCAACCAAATATACAAACTATAACTATTCCAGAAGGTGAAGAGAGAATAGAAGGGTTCTAAAACCTATTTAACAAAATAATAGATGAAAACTTCCCAAATCTAGCCTGAGATTTAGGCATCCAGATATAGGAGGCCCAGCAATAACTCTACCTCCTGTCTTATGTATTTCTAAAATTGTTAGCAAAATCCTGTCAAGATATACAACCTCACGGTCTTTTATTCTTTTTCTCCTGTGCTCTCAGCAATTAATAGGTCAACTAAAATCATAAATAGTTATCATGGACCTACTACAGGTTTTATTAACTTCTAAGGGCTTCTCATATATTATATCTAATTCTCATAGTAATCTTACAAAGCAGTTTTTAAAATTTAATTGATTAAAGTATCTTAGCCTCAGAGAGATTAAATAAATTACATGTATGTATCTATTGCACTAAGTACTAGACTCCAGATTAAAATCCATTATGTCTGATTCCAAAGCCTTGATCTTGCCAAGTATTGCTGGTTTTTCCTTCGCACAGACCCTTGTATTATTTTGTTCCTTTCCATTCCTAATGCACGCACTAGCTAGCTCAGGTGCCTGTCATCCATGCCCTCTCACCAGCTTCTTGGGCTCCAGTTCCTCCTATTCAACCATCTACCCACTCCCACCTCATTGGTCTTTCAAGAGAATGAATGGGAGAGTGACCTCTTCAAAATGTTCCCTAACTGGTTCACATGACAAGATCTTTCCTTTTGCACTTTATAGTATATATTCTCTGTAAACTAATAGAGTTCTTGCTATGTTTATTCTTGTATGATAATTTTTGTACCTCTTTTCCTATCAGAGCCAAAGATTTTAGCAGGCAGGAATTGAGAACCAGTAAATATTACTGAATATATATTCTAATTTTATTCTATATTAATTCTATTCTAATTTTTCTGTCCCCTAAAAGAATTTGGATGGTTGTTTCCTTCTTTCTGTCTCTCTTCCTGTCTAAGTAGATATTTTCCCCTTCCTGAAAGTCAAAAAGGTGTTAAAGAAAATATAATAGCAGAAGGACCTTATCATAAGAAAACTTTTTTATAAATGTGTGTTTGCCTGGCATGAGAAGACAATTCTGCCTCTCCTAGGGAGACCTGTGCGTCATGTTGAATAGCATTCAAACGACTATCTTTGCTAAATCTCCCATCTTATTGCGTCTTTGTTAAAGTCAGGGCACCAGGGAGTTCAAGGTGAGATTTTGCAGACATGGTATAAAGCAACATTCCATCCCCTCTTGTATTTTCAAAGATCGCTTTACATTGTCTACACATCTCAAAATAGCACTGCCCTTCTTTGCCGTGGCATTGCACTATGAACTCCTATTCAATTTGTTATCCGCCATCCTCCCCAAATCTCACTCAGCGTGACAGCTTCCTGAGTAATACACCCATAATTTGAATCTGTGCTGAGAGCTATTTTCTCTCAGGTGTATATATTATCTTGCATAGCTTTATATTAAACCTCATCTCACTTTTGTTCAACCAGTGCCCTGAATTATCTATATCCTGCTGGGTTTGTAATATGTCATCTTCTTTATCTCCCCTACCTGCGAGCTTTGTGCTATTTGCAAATTTGGTGAATATCACATTAACCTTCTTTTCAAGGTGAAAAGGATGGATGGTAATGGTGGGCTGGGGCCACACCCTGATGGAGCTCACAGGACTCACATCCCAGTCCTGTGCTACCCTGGTGATAACTACTCTTTGTATCTTCTTTGTAAGCCCTCCCAGCTTATCCACCGACTCTCATTATTCTCCAGACAAGACTCCTCTAATCTCTTAGTGAGTTATTTGTGAGCAGGGGTCAAGTGCCCTGGGAAAAATAGAAAAGCAGCAGGATTATCATAAGCAACAGAGTGGAAAAGCGCAAAGTAGGATACAATGTCCAAAATTTTCTTAACCTCTCGAATGCAGGTATTATAAGAACACAGACCACTTAGTTAAGAGCCGAAGGCTGCTTTCTCCTCTACTTCAGGTGTTGGGTGTATTAACCCTCCTTTTCTGCTTTTCCAACCCAATGTCTGGACTTTCTTCTCTTAAAGTCCATCATGGGATTTACTTGCCGCTAAATGCTTATGTATGCGTCGCTCCCCAAATCAAAGGTGTACACTTGTCTGAGTTCACCACTTTATGTCAGGTTTATTTCAGAATGTTTATTAAATTATCAAATCCAGTTCAAATGCTCTTCCCCTGGGTGTTTGGACTCTAAAGCAGGTAGCAACTTATGTGCGATTCTGAATTCCTTGAGTGGGAAGCAGAGCTCTCACCCTGGATTGGTGGCTGGATGGGTAAAAGACAATGGGCTGAGTGAGATTGGGTATTGCTGTGGCCTCATTTCACTTCATCATCTTCATTCTTGCTTCTTCTCTGCCATCGGGGTGCTTGGTATAGTTAGCCGTTAAGATGGATTTTGTTGTGTTTTTAATCTGTATGGATTGATTTTTAATCTGTATGGATTTTTCACTTCTGGACAGCAGAAGTGAAATGGCTCTTATTTCTATCTTTATTGCCCCTTTAATATCCACCTCTCTGCTATCTCCATAAACACTACCTTTCCTTAGGTTTTTTTAAAGAATTGTTTTAGATAGAAATGCATCCCCAAATGAATACTATTATCAATGTACCTGTTATACCCGTACCCAGAGAAGTCAAGGAATTTCTCAACATGTGGTACAAAATTTCAGTTCATCCTACTCTGGAATTGGGAACAACCTGGAATCATTGTCAGTTCACTGTGAAGAAGCTTTCTCCTCTACTTTAGACCCCAGAAATTGCAGAGCTAAAAACATCAGTGAGTGTCCAGCTAGTCTACCCTTTAATGCAGTGGGTCTCAACCAGGATTGACTGTGCCCCGAGGGAATATTTGGCAATGTCTGGAGACATTTTTGGTGGTCACAACTTGGGAGGGTGCTACCTGCATCTAGTAGGTACTGGGCCAGGGATGCTTCTGAATATCCTACATGCCCGGGAGAGCCCTCTAGCCCCCAAATGCCAATAATGCCGGGGATGGGAAATCTTAGTCTGATGTCTTTGCAACATTGCACTACACACACACACACACCACACACAAACACACACACACCAGCCATTAAGCCAACCGAAGTGACTCTGTATCTGAGCTCCCTGGGTCTTAGTGCCTCCTGGTAAACTTGGGGTCTGTCCCCCAGTACTTCGGTCCCCACCCCTACTCCAGTTTGTCTATTAATTCCCACTCTGACCTCAGTGGAAGAAAACAGATGTTGTCACTCTCTATAGTCACAGAGCTTTCCTAGCACTAAAGCCTAGTAAGCGTCCCTCAGTTTCCATCTCTCTGGACATAGGACCTCTTACAAAAAATCATTTCTATTCCCTTTCTCCCTCTGGCCCCCACTGAAGGTGTGGGCTTTTTACGTGTTAATTGGGAAAAAGTTCTTGCGTCTGTGGCTGCCCCATGGCTGCTCAACTGATGAAAGTCTAGCAAGCGTGGAGGGAGGTGGATGGGGAGGGAAGGGGAGGAGAGGAGGAGGAGAGGGAAAGGCTGCTGGATCCGACAGGACATTTCATTTCATTCTTATCTGGCAATTAATTTACAGAACTTTTTTTTTTTCCAGCCAAGCGCAGCATATACCAAGTCACCTTGTTGGTTTTCTCACACCTTCGTGATGGGTCTGTTCTCCAATTAATTTTCTACCTCATGCAGGTATCTGATTAGCGAGGCTGGTGTCACCTTCCTTAATGCTGCCAAGCAGTCACAGCCACAGACCTCTCCACGGAGTCCACCATCCTGAGCTGTGGTCTGATGTCCCTGCAGCATGCCTAGAAGGTGGGGTGGCCTGTGATTCTCAGCCGAAGGGGTGCTGTTTCCTGCTGCCTCCTGCTGCCATCTGCAGTCTCCCCTTTCCTTTCTCCTGCAGACAGACAACTTTTGCTTCCTGTCATCTTGTAACAGCCTCTGACATGTCCCACTGAGCTGCATCTCTGCATTTCTTGGTAGCCTCTCTGTTATTCTGAATTCAACTGATTGCCATAAAGATAAGGAATTTTTACAGATGTTGAGATGCATGTGTGGACAGAGTAGCACTGAAAGTCATCGTACATTCTTTAAGCTGGAGTCAGAGCCAAAATTTGCAGGGGTCCAGGAAATGGGAGATAATGTTGCTCATATTCCAGATAAGGATATTTGATTTCTTTGCCAAGCAAACGTTTTTCCCCCGTGGTTCAGATTTTTTTTTTTTTAAGTGATGGAGCCTGTTCTGATGCCTAGGCTGGAGTGCAAAGGCGTGGCACAATCATAGCTCACTGGGCTCCCGAATAGCTGGAACTGCAGGTGCAGCCACCACACCTAGTCAATTTTTTTAATTTTTTAGTTTTTTAGAGACAGGGTTTTGCTATGTTGCCCCGGCTGATCTCGAACTCCTAGCCTCAAGTGATCCTCCCATCTCAGCCTCCAAAGCATAATAGCCTGGATTACCGGCATGCCCACCACACCCAGCCCCTGTGGTTCAGATTTTAGAAAGCTGGACTGTTAACGAAAGTCATCTCTTCCTCCCTCCCGTACTGTTGTTACTTTGATAGATTATGTACTACTCTATAAATACATCGAGAATGGTACCTAATTTATAAATATTCCCATTTTACATGTGCCAGTAGTTTCTATTAATTAGATCATAGATCATGGTTCAATTTGGTGACCCTGTGTGTCTGCTTTGTGCCAGGCACCAGCAAACAGGTGAGCAAGACAAATTGGAATACAATCCACAAGTTATTGAGGGTTTTTCATGAATCGGGCATTGTGCTGAGTCTTTTACAAACATGCTATTATTAATCCTTATATTAACCTTATGAAGAAGAATTTTTTTCCTCTTTTTTAAAAAGCGGGAGCCCCTAACTTTCCCAAGGAGGGTTATCAGTAGGTCTGTAAGAATGATGTCTAAGCTGAGTCTTAAAGACTCTTCTATGCATTGGAATCTCTGTCTATAAATTTTGATGTGCAATACATTGAATTTTATTTTTTTTAATTCAATGTAATTTCTATCTTGTGGGCCCATTCTGCCAGGTGGTGGAATCTTCACCTCAGTCAACTTGGGTGGCATCCACACTCTGGGGTGTTCATAGTGCCTAATGTTGTGTGTGTGGTGACATGGGGGTTGCTGGGTGGCATCTACAAGCACATCCGTCATCCTATCTGCTCCTCGGGGTGGGTCACCCCCACGTCATCCCTCACATCAGCAAAAGGCCAATTCAAATCTAGCAGCTTCCTTGCTGCAGCTACTACTCCTGCTGCACGTTGGGAAACTATGGTGTAAAATCCTATGGCGCTTTATGGCACTCACGATCCTATGTTCACGAGACCGTTCTGAGACACCACAGCCTCCTGAACCGCGGGCTCCTGCGTGGAGCTCTGAGGCTCCCTGCCCAGATGGACCGCACAGCCGTTCCCTGTCTGGGCTGCTCCTCCCAGAGTGGCAAAGAGCGTCCTGTGCTCCGCGATGACAAACTCTAAGGACTCAGCCCCTCCTGCTCCCGCCCTGCCCGCTGCTCACTCATTCCTCCCCTCTCCTCCAACTCCTCCTTCCTTAAACTGGTGATGAATCCATCTCTGGTGCTTTCGTCTGCGGTAGGGGAGAAACTGCTTTTATGCCTCATTATTTTCTCAAATCCATGGCCTCTCATTTCCTGAGGGCCTAAGGCTTTTAAAAATCAAAAGTCAAGGATGGACTTCTTCGTCTGTTTTCTGCTTTCACTGAGACAGTAAATAGAAAATAAATGCCCTAGTTGGCGGAGTGAAGGACAGCCACGGGCTACAATGGGAAAGAAGGGAGAGGCCGTATTGGCTACTGTTAAGAGAGCAAGAATTGTTCAGGCAGACAAGCTTAGGAAGGGACTCCAGGCCATGGAACAGATAATAGTGTGTGAAAAGTCATCAGAAAACATACGGCAAATGGTTTGGAGTAGATGCGTCAGCCTGTAGGGTGAGGAAAGAGATGTGGGGGTAGCGGGTGGGCAGGGAGCTGTGGGGAAGGTCTCTGATTCAAGGTGGGGCTGCTTTACAGGGCTTTAGTGAGGAGGCTGTCGTGGGCTGACTGTTTATGTCCCTCCAAAGTCCACACGTTGAAGCCCGAGCCCCCAGTGTGGTGGTACCACGACGGGTCTCTAGAAGGTCATCAGGGTTAGAGGAGGTCGGGAGGGTGAAGAATTCGAGCAGGGATGAGTGCCCTTATGAGCAGAGGCAGAGGCACCGGCGCTGCCCTCTCTGCCTCGTGAGGACACAGCGACACTGCTGTCTGCAAGCGAGGAGGTGAGCCATGTCCCGACCTGCAGGCACCTGGGTCTCAGACTTGCGGGTCAGGAGACTGTGAGAAATAAATGCCTGTTGCTTAAGCCGCCCGGTCTATGGTATTTTTTTGTAGCAGCCCGAGCTGACTGGAGCAGAGGCAGCGACTGAGTCTGTGTCTGGGGGAGCTCGTGTTGGCACCATGAGAACAGAAACCACCCCTGCGGCCTCGCCTGGGGTCCCCACGGTCTCAGGGCTGAAGGGCAGGAAAGGTGTTCGATAACTAGAGAGAAAGCGGAGTTTCACAGTTTGGGAACCCTGCCGGTAAAACAATCCTGTTATTTACCTTAACTTGATTCCTCAAAAGTAGCGCAGGCCTACGGGCTGGAGGAACACTCCAGAAGGGAAACTTCAACGCTCCACTCCCTCCAGTTCCGTGTTGCGTCTGTCTTCTTCGCAAATGTCTGCGGTATTTTTTAGATCCTTTTATTTTAAATGGTGGTTGTTATCCCCAATTTGACTTTTCAAATTAAAGAAATTGAAATGTAACAAACACCTAATCAGGAGTATGGTTTGTCTTAAACGGAATTTAAATGCCTAAACACTTAGATTACTCAATGGGAGATTTTTTTCCCTCAAACTGTATTGAGCCCTAATTTTTAATTAAAAAACAAAACCCTGATTAGTTGCCTACCACGTGTACTTAACTAACTCCAAAAGGCTGTAGATAGAATTATAGGAGAATCACTGAGGAGGGATTCTGTGACTATGTACGGGTTATGGTTGATATAAAGCCTTGATTTTTCTTTATCTTTGGCATCTGGTTTTATTACCAAATTTATAACACTCATCTGAAAGAGTTAGTTTGTGAAAATGGGCTGAATCAAACTGCTCTTCCTATAAAGAAGGGCAATTTTAAATTTTTAAATTTTAAATTTCAGTGAATGGGCCCTTTATAGAAGGACTGTTCCAGCAATGGGGAGGAATCCCTGAGTACGCCAGCGAACTCTGAAAACATCAGTAGAGGAGTCTGTGAATCGGCATTGCCTTCCTTTGTGACTGCCTTTTTCTATGATATCATCTTACCACCAGATTTCAGCATGAAACTGTCTTGTTTTAGGGCAGGTACTTAGAATTAAATCTACTGGTTAGAAATACTTTTAACTGTACAGTTGACATAAGGAAAAATATGCAAACAATATACCTTTTCTGGAAATACAAAGTACATTGACTGAAATTTATACTATGGTGTTAATGATTGATGCCAGACCTTTTGAGGAGGTACAGATTTTGAAAGGAAAAAGAAGAGGGGAGCAAAGACATTGGTTACTTAAAGTAGGGCAAGTCTATTGACAAAGGGTTTTTGGTTTTGTTTGTTGTAATCTGAGAAATAATCAGCCAAAAGTTGGAAGACAAAGACACCTTTTTCACTAATCTGCTTGAAATATGCTCAATTATTAGAAGCACAAACTGTATTTCCCCCCAATACAGTAAATAATTTGTGTTGAAATATTAAACCCTTTGTTTAGGCATTTAAATTCCGCTTAAGACAAACCATACTCCTGATTAGGTATTTGTTACATTTCAACTTCTTTAACTGACTATTATCTAGTCAATTCTTAGTTATGACCCACTGGTACTGTACAATCAATTATGAGATGTTATAAGTAA
Organism: Lepilemur ruficaudatus; assembly: GCA_963574885.1. NCBI lineage: Eukaryota > Metazoa > Chordata > Mammalia > Primates > Lepilemuridae > Lepilemur > Lepilemur ruficaudatus. The sequence continues at coordinate 111,089 of CAUYRT010054303.1, read as the reverse complement.
CATTTCACCTTTAATAAATTCTAAGCTTATAGGGACAAATGGATTTTTCATAAAAATTTTCATTGACAAGAATCAAGATTATGTCACTGTAATAACATGAATTTCACTGACAGCTCAGTATGTTCTCTTGAGTGATAAAGGAAGAGGTGGATTTAGAACTAAGCTGCCAACAATTGCAGGTAAACTGCCCTAATCTGATCCTTGCCACACCCTATACTCTAAGTAGAACTGTGGAAGTGTGGTGCAGACATAACGGCCATCTGTAATACGAGTCACAGCCCCAAACTGGAAAGCCATCGATCTAGTGCAGCAAAATAAAAAGTAATCTATACTCTGAGTCCACAAGTTTTTCTTAAGGCAGCCAGGTCCAAATCAAGGTCAAAGAGAGACACTTAGGGGCCCATATCCACTACTTGGCCTACTTAATAAATATGAAGGCAAAGCAAAAGGTTACATTATACTTGAAACTTGAAAGACTGCTTGGGTTTTCCTCTGGCTTTGATGAATTGCATAGATATTTTCCTTAATCAAGTCCCAGGGCCTGAGAAAGCAACTTAAAGCAAACAGAGTCTGAAGACAGGCTAACAGATTAATGGAAAGGTTGAAGAGTTGAGAGAGTATAGCATGAGATAAAGTGAATAAATAACAAGAATGTAACCGCTGGGCTCTCTCTAATAGCCTCCTGGGCTGTACGATGACTTTCAGTTCATTGGGCATGAGGACATTGCAAATACATGGGAATTTAATTACACCTAAAGTAAAAGCTAAAATGCTATGTTCTGAGAATTTTTAGTGTTCTTGAATATCTTTGCAATTGTGGCTCTAAGGCCACATGTGGTGTCCCCAAATAAATTGGATACATAATGTTGACTATGTATTCATGTGTCAGTGTAGTGGCCATATCAAAAAGGGAAGTAGGGCAAGTTTGGCAATATTTACTCTTCATTAACAAGGTTGATTCATGTTAATTGCGATTCCTTTTCTAAGTATTTATTAAAAAAAAAAAAAAAAAGCAAATCCAGTCTAGAACATTGCCCTGCATTGTCATTAGCTCATCTGCTTGTAGTTTGAAAAAAAATGTATGCTTCTGTTTTGTTTTTCTTGAAAACCAGGACTAGTGCCTCGGTTTTGGGGTACCTCTCCAGGACTTCTCATTTCCTCAAAAATCACTAAGTAGCATTGGTGGGTTGCACCTATAAGTTCTGAGAGTAACCTGGCACGAAGTTCATCCACACCAGGACGCTTGAACTTCTCACCCTCTCAGGCCCTAAATCCCTCTTACTAATGTCTAATCTGGTATTTCTAGGAAAGATAATTTTTTTTTTTTTATTGGGGGAAAACTACAAAGCATTTACAGTACAATGTTTACAGTCACAATTTGTAGTGAGGAATTCCTCAAAAACTGATTCATGTGATTAACTGTACACCTCGGTAAATTCACGGAAAGATAATTTTTTTGAAAGGAAAATAAAATGTGAGTTTGATGATTTTTCCCTGTATGTCTCTCACAGATAGACCAAAAGCATGGCTTTCTCTCACTGCTTTCTTAACTTTTTGAGAGAAATAACTGCCAATAGAACAAGTCAAGAATTTATGCTGTGATGTTTTCTTTAAATATGTGTTTCTTCTTCTAGGCCATAGGCAATCTGAAGGCTGAGACCATATCTTATAATTTCTCTTTCTGTCTCTGACTCATGGTACTCAGCAGTGCTTGGTGCAGAAAGCTCAATAAATGTTGAATTTCTCTATTTTACAGGATTGAGTGTCGGAGGGGAAAATGCCAAGAGATCATCCTTGGTATTCTAGTTCTGCTTGCAGTTCTCCCAGACCTTGTCCAGGAGGACTTAAAAGAACAGAAATATCATCCTAGGCTACTGACGATTTCTGACTCAGAGCCCTGAGAGTGAAAAGAGTTTCTGTATCCCAGATATTGTCTGTTCTCAACATGGTTCGGTAAGTGTGTGTCTACTGGATTCTTACTCATATATGAATAATGTAGCCTTATAATTAGTGCAGAGAAGGGCCTCATCATCGCTAGCATTCTGTGTCGGGGAGCAGAACTCCTTCTTCAGCCTTTTTCATCCTTCCTATAGCAGCCAACTGTAGCATTTGTTTTATCTAATGGGGCCCAAAGCCTCAAAAAGAGGCTAGTTGTTGTTCTCTAAGGGTGCTTCCAGTTCTGAAAGTCTATGCATCCCTAAAGAACCTGGAGATCTCTTCTGCTACTCAAAAAAATGCTAAGGCTGCCTGCTGATTGGAAATTGCCCTGTGAGGGCCTGGCAATGTGTGCAATGCCTTCCTTCAGATGAGTCTGTGACACACGTAAGCAAATAGAACATCATCCTCACTTGAATGACCTACAAGCACCTCAAAGGCGGCATGTCCAAAATCAAACTAATTTCCTCTCTGACAAACCCAATCCCCTTCCTGCATTTCCATCTCAATGACTGGCACCTCCCACCACTAAGACACCCAAAAGAGAAATCTGGTAGCTGTTCTTAATTTTTCCATCTTCCTCACTACCAACTCCACTTTCCCTCCAAGCCCATGAGTCACCAAGTCCTGTATATTCCTTCTACTTAGTTGTTATAATCTTCCCACTTGAATTACTATCTCACTTGATGACTGTCATAGCCTTCTAGGTACAGTCTTATCTACCCTTACCCTTGATCCTTCGCAACTCGAACTTCAGTATCACTTCCACCGTGCAGGCTCCCTTAACCCAATGGTCTAATTTTGGAGCCCCTTATATTAGCTTTATATGTATACATTTGCCAAAGTACTTCTCTCACGGGGTTGAACATCGATTACTTCATGTCTCCTCCATTATCTCATGAGTTCCTTTAGGGCAGGCATCATGGCTCTGTAATCCCAGAACCCACGAGAATATTTTTAGACTGAAGGAATGACGTGTTTCTTGTTTTAAGATTCTTCTCTTACTATAAATTCTTGCTTGGAACTGAAATCGTTTCTTTTAGAAAATCTCCCATCTTTAATGACAAGGGTCTGTGGCCTCAGGAGATGCTAGAAAACCGGGCTGTAAATCAACACTGGGCATGAGAACTGGGGCCTCCCATCTACCAAATACAGACCTAAATTCTCAGAGACAGTGACAAGGCCACAGAGAAGAGGCTCTAGGGAAAAAAGAAAATTAAACGAGAGAGCGAAAGAACCCAGAGTCGGGGAAAAGCCTGGTTAATAAAGAGGGCCCTCATCCAGCAATGTTCACAAGAGTTGCCTTAAACAGAAAAGAAAGAGCCGCTTTGCCATGGAGGGCAGGAGAGAGCAGGACAGCCAAGAGGCCCTTATTAATAGACTGGAATGCAAATAAAAGGGTGGAAACACAACTCCTGGCCAGGAAACTGAGTGTACCCAGCCTGCCTCTGTGCTTAATGAAGGCAGTGAAGCCAGTCCCTAACTTGGCAGAGAAAGAACTTGCTGCACGAGGGGAGAAAGAAAAGTAAAACTAACACCCCTTTCCCTGCCCCTACACACCGGCTCAAGCTCACCTGGCAACTTGTGCACGTAGGCACTGGGGCTGGGTAAGGAACATACACTGCCTGTAGCTAGACGGGCCTCATCTATTCAAGCAGGGAGCAGGGAGGGTCCTTTGTTCAAGAAATAGTAGGAGCAGATAACGGGAGCTGGGCAGGCCTAGTTCACACCTGATACCCAGAGAGTTACTGCTTCTGACTACAAACCCTTTCTCAGAGTCATGCTGCCATTTCTGGCTGCCCTAAGATAAGCATCCACTCCCCACCAGCCGGGTGATGAGTATCTACCGGCAAAGTCGATCCCTCCTGAGACAAATCCCTTTGATCGGAAATTTTGTTTTGTTTCAGCTCATGGAGGCAGAACACAGTGCGGCATCTGAGAGTCGAGAAGAAAATGTTAATAGATTTATTCTTGCTGGGGAGGCCAGTACCAGTGTTTTAATCATCTTATGGCTGCTTCATTAACATTTGTCGGCATTATTTCTGCTACTGTTAGGAAAATGTAAATATTTAAATGGCATGTATTTTTCATGAAGCAGGAGAGCTGTGAGCACAGGACTTGAGGCAAAGATCTGGCCTCATCTTAATCTCAGCTCTCCTAAAACACTTTCCGCAGCTTTTGGCAAGTGTCTAAATGTCCCGACTTTTCTACCTCAGTTTGTTCACCCCTAAAAGAGAGAAAATGAAAACAGTTCTAAAGAGGGTTATAAAGATTAATCACCGACTGTCTAGGAAAATTCTTTGACGATGACAACAGGCAAATTTAGTGCTTCTACCTGTGAGCAAAAGGCCTCAGCAGAGAGAGCATGGAGGGGCATGGAATCGCGCCCTGACATCATTCTCCGCACTTTGCATTCGCTCTGTCTCAGCGACTCGGGACGCTGCATATTAAGTACATGCACTCATAGACCATGGTGAGGAACAGAATATTCAAGAGAATAAACCAGAATCCTCTAAAAATAAACTTGTTCGCTGAGAAGCTGTTTATTTCAAACTGCCGCTAATGCCCAGATGGATCCTATTAAATAGATCCATCTCGGCTTTTTTTTGCTATGACTTCTGGTTGCAAACTGTTTACATGTCAGAAAAAGAGAAACTGCAGAAATTAAGGATTTTAAGTGTCACAGAGCAAGCAGTCCTCAAGGGAAAATATTATTGTTCATGTTCAGTCTGCAAGAATGGAGTTTTTAAATATTTTGACAAGACTGCGTGGAGACCTGGTCTTTCTTCAAGGGACTTCGGGCCCTCACATTGAGCTCATGTAATGCAGTAGTTTATATGAGCAAGGACCCATAACCACAGGCTGTGGGAAGATGAAAAAGGGTAGATTGGGAAGTCTGGAACTTCTTATACTGTCTTTAATAGTGAAAAACAATTTTTATTCTAAGTCCATAATTTTATCTCCTCCAGGTTAAACAAAGTTGCTTCCAATGGGTTCTATTTTGAGTGTAGCAAAAAAGACCCCTCTGCAGGCTCAAACTGAGGTCTTATGAAGTGGCAAAATTACTAAACCATGGGTTATACTTCTAGCACCACCATTGAACAGTAACATTGAAACCTCTGTTTCCATCCCTGTAAAATTATCTACCTCTAACACACTTGGGATCAGTTACTTAACTCAGTTTTCTAACCAGTAGAGCAGGAGTGGTAATCACTGGGGACTTTGCAAGGTGGAAATGATAACATATGTAAACCACTTAGAGCCAACAGGGATTCTTATTTAGCGATTGATTAAAGTTTAGCTGCTATCATTGTCATCAACATCATCATCATCATCATCGTCGTCGTTGTCTGCATTGTCTGGACTACCTTTGAGAGTTTGGCATAAAGCCCAAATGAATGTAGAAATGCATTGCAAACTACAAAGTGCTACATGAGTGTGAGTTATAATTATGTTAAATAAAGAGTGTAGACCTAGGAGTCCGAGATATCTATCTGAGGCAATGTAAAACCGAACGTTCCATACATGGCTTGGGAGAGGCTTCTTGGTTCAGTGGATCATAACTAGGTGTCAGGAAAGTTCAGCTGCATCTTAGAGCCCCAGTGTTGTCTTCCAGGCAAATTCTCTCACCAAACTGTGCCTCAGTCTTCTCTGCAGCAAAACTTCTCTCTAGAGTGCCTTGACTTCCCTAGCTTCCCCTGGTGGTCTGCACAGGCCAGGGCGCTACGTGTGCCCTGGAAAAGAGGAGAATTTCCTGCCCAGCAGAGCCTGCGGGAAACTCAGCAAGGGGAAGAAGAGAGTGAAGCATAGTGAAATATGGAAGAGAAACTTAGAAATGTGCAAGTCCAAGTACCTTTCCTGCAGCAGACCTGGGAGAGGTGTGATATACTCAGAAAAAAGATCAACAATTGAGAAAGGATGGCGGGAGGCTAAAGCAAAAAGGGCAGGAAAAGAGGAAAATGGGCCGGTTGCTTATTTTATTGGTACAGCAGAGACGAATTTCAGTGTCAGATGAGAAAGAAATGCAACTGTATTTTTCTTTGATCAAACTAATTGTGGAGCCCTTATTTCTAAAGTGGTTGAGGTAACCTCAAGCAATTCCTGTCCTAGTCTTTGTGGACTAGGACACATCTCTCACAGGATGCTGCCTAAATGTTTCCTTATCCTGTAGTCCCAGCTACTTGGGAGGCTCAAGCAGGAGGATTGCTTAAGCCTGGGAGTTCAAGGCCAGCCTGGGCAACATAACGAGACTCCATCTCTAAAAAATAAATTTGAAAAAAAAATTCCCTTATCAATGAAGCCTCTCCTAATCACATCTTACAGACTAACACCCCTCAACTCTATTTCAATCTCTTTCCACCTTATTCTGCTTTTTTGTTTTTGTCCATTGTACTTGTCACTATTTGAGATGATAAATGTATATAGATGATAGATTTAGATATATAGATATAAGTATAATTTGCTTATTGTCTGACACCCCCCACTAGAAGGGATGCTCCATGAGGAGTAGAAAGTGTTATCTACTAAATGGTTAAACAATTTATTCAAGGTCAGTTTCAATACTGGCTCTCTTTCCTGGACTTTTTAATGTGTTCCTTTATATGAGTTTTAGTTTTTAAACAAAGAATTTTTCATAATAAAATGAACAGTTTCTAAATGGAAAATATAATCATACTAAATAAATGTAATGGATCAGAAACAACAAAGTCTTTAGGTTGTACAAATAGGCTTCCCTATAAGCAAAATAAATAAATAGATAAGTAAATTTTTAAGAAGTGCTTGTTTACTTTTAAGTTCCAATTATGCAGTTTTGAGCTATAGCTTATCTAATCAATAGAAAGAAAAAAGAAAGCTCAGCTTAACACAATTATCTGGGGAAAAAAAGATGCTCTAAATTTTTACTCTTAGGTAGGATCCTTCCCATTTGTCCTTTTACTTCTACTGACTTCAGAAATAATGTGTTCATTTTATATTCTAATACCACATTATTTCAAACAAGTGGGCTATTTAGGCTTCACAAATTCTTGCCAAATCAAACATAAATGGAATGAAACTAATCTATACTTCATAAAGAAGGGTATAGCATTTAACAAATAAAACTTACACAAGCCTCTCGGTGCAAAAACAACTTAACATTTAGATGAATACACAAAGAGAAACAATATTTTATCTGCAATTGTGTGCTTTATATCAACTTCTGATTTTTGAAACATCTTAGATTCTTTGATTTAAGAAAAAAATCAATTACTTTAAAAGTAATAGATGCTAGCGCACAAATTGTTTATATAACTATGCTTTTTTTTAGAAAAGTAGTTACATTTTCAAATATTCATAAAAATTAAGAATTTTTGTTTTCATAAAAGGATATTTTTAGAAGAAACAATACATAAGATGTTGAGCTACTAGTGAACATTTTAAAAGAGACATGTATTGGTCCTTATATTAGTAAATGATTTGCCCTAACATTTTCAGGAATATAGCAAGTATTAAACTTGGCAGCAGTAAATCATGGTTGTTGCGATAATAACTGCCAAAAAACTTCACAGTCATGTTAATTCCAAAGTGGAAAATATTCTTATATAGCACATAGCATAGCTCTTATCTCTGTTAAATATTGATAGATGACTGAAAATCAGCCATAGCCCCAGATTTTTGAGTTAATAAGTATTGTACTTAAATCCTACTCTCACTACACAACCAAATTCTGTGACAGGTAGAATAGGGCAAACTTCCTGATGTATCTATAGTTAAATAAATGCAGGTACATGATAAAAGTAGCAATATGCAGAATATGTACCCTCAGGGAATGTTAAATTGAAATGTATATTAAAAATAAATATAATAGGTAATAAAATTTCTGTGATTGACTGATAGGCATTTCTCAGGAGTTATGTGAATAAGTTTGAACTCCAGAGTTAAAGCAGTATTTTAGCACTGACTGATTTCCTCTGATAAAATAGGTTTCCTGAGATTTAACTTGAGAATAAATGAAATTTCTAGCAGCTTAATTACAGCAATAAGACAACTTTAAGACAGTGCTGCTTGAAATTATAATCATGTTTGTGAATTTCAAGCAAAGCTCAAATTCAAAATGCTTCAAGGTCATGATTATATCTTTTCTTTAAAAGTTAATTTAAAGAATGGATGAAAAGCCTGAAAGTTTGTGACCTGAATGTTGTTTTGTTGCCATAATCTATATGTAAAAATAGAACACTCTGGAAAAAACATAGTGCTGAGTAGGGCCAGTGTAAGCTTTCAAATATCTGTAAATCAGATCATTAATATCAATGAAGCACTAAATGTGAGAAATCAATAGCTGTAAGAAATGTACAGTTATTGGCCCTGTATTACTGGCTGGAAAAGTATGGGGTAACTAATGATGTAAATGTTTATTACAGAAATTTGATAGTTATACAGCTATATATTAAGATCTGGCACTAAAATGATAAACCGAACCATAGAAAAGAAGCAATTACTTTTTTGAAGCAATTACTAATCAGGAAAAGATTCTAATAAATCAATCAGCATTAAGGTTGCTCTTCATCAGCTAGATTCATGGTATTGCAAATTATTTACATTTTTAAATGGCTCACCTGGCTTAGCAATGATATTCAAATAATTTCCATAATGTCGTCTGACAAGGACACCTTAGAAAATTGCTTATTTAACTCTGATATTTTAATGGAACAAGGAGAGTGTGGGGGATAAAGAAAAGAGGGGAAAAAACCCTCACTAAGCCAAGTGGAGAAAAATATAAATTAAAAATGCCCAATATAAAAGGATAAAATTTTAATAAGTATTTACAAATATGTAGATTCAGCCTATTGACACAGTGTATATATAAATATAGAATTGTGTAATTTATCTGATAGTATATCTGTAAGTAATTTATACCATTACAGAATAAGCAGTGATATTCTATGCCCTTTTTCATACATTTGGTGAAACTCATACAGTACCCTACTTATGTTTATCCTTTCTGATTAGCATATATTTAAGCTTCAAAGGAGAACAACAGAAATTACAATACATCATCAACATCACTTTCCAAAAAAAAAAGTGACTTTTCTATGTTCTTTAAAATTCTCTAAGGTAAAAAGAAACTGTATCTGGAGTTACACAGTAAGTTCCACAGAGCATTCAAATTTTTCCCTGTGGTGGAATTTCATTACATTATGCACCTTGCTAGAAATTACTTTCTAAATTATTCTCTGTGCCGAATTGGACAGAGAGTGCATAAAGCAAAGAAAGAAAAGTGCTTTAAACATAAAAGAGCAAAGAAGGAAAAAACTTCTTAAGCAAATACCCATTCATGTTGAAAGTATCATTTTCTGCTGCTGTGCTTTTAGAAGGATACAAAATTTGACTCGATCCCAGCCCTCAAAGAGCACACAGTCTACTTGGGCAGAGGGCATTGATAGAACACGAAATAGATAAAAATAGAAATATCTACCGATTCTCTATAGATAATCGTATTCACTCTCACTGCTGGAACTATTGTCTGTGTGGTACAGCCGAAGACTCTCCAAATATTATCTCCACTCCCACCTCTTTTCTATGATTCAGATATGCTTTTACAACCCAGGTGGATGTTTCAACATTTTGAACTAATGTATAATTCACTATCTTCCACATTCTTACAGCATACTAGAAGAACTATTTTTCCTAAGTTTTTACTCCTAATACAAATAATAATTTAACCATCTGGTCATCAACCCTTCCTTCTCCTTCACGTGCTCTCCTTTAGTCCATCCCCCAGCCTATCTACAAAATATTCTTCAAATTCTCTCCATTCCCACTGCCTGAGCTCATAGCATAATCTTTGGCCTGCACTACTCCAAGGGTCTCTCTGACTGGTCTCTGTTACTCCAGGCTCTCCTCACTGCAATCCATCCTCCTCATTCCTACCAGTTACCTTTCCAATACAAACCCGATCAGGTAAAGCCCTTATTTAAATATTCACTATTTCTATCTATCGGGAAGACTAAAATCCCATGGCAGACAAGACCTTTCAACTTTTCTAGTCTTATCTCTTGCCACTCCCCATCTGCCAACGATATTGAACGACTCGTGAGAGCTGAGAACATATTCTGAGCCTCTTCATATTTTTCACTGTATTTAAGATGTGCTCTTCTTCCATTTCTCCTTGTGGCAAATGTTTACTTAGCCTTTAATACCCTAGTCCAATGTCACTTCCTCTGTGCCATTAATCATCCTTCCCCTGTGCTCTCATAGAACAAATACATTATATGTATATATCCATACATATATATATTTTACAACCATAGTGATATGGTTGTTTTATGTTTTCTTTGCTAGATTGCATAGGTCATTTTTTCAATTACTGCTTAAATAAATTTGCAAGTGCAATAATACAGATAAATAGAGTTTGTTAGCAGTGTACAATTTACCAAGTCTAGACTGAGAAATCAGGGAAGGATTGAAGTAACACAATTCAGTCTTAGGGGTAAGTATACATCAGTAGGCTAGGAAAGAGGAAAAAAACATTCCAGGCAGAAGGATGAACATGTACAAAAAAGTTATGTTTAGGGATCTGTAAGTATTTGCTAGTGGGTAAAGTTGGAAATAGGTATATATAGGCTAAGGAAAATAGGAAAAGGGAATTCAAGTGATCCTTAAAATGATTAAAGATGTTGCTAAAGACTCAGATGAATTGAGCTAATCTGTAATGATGTAAGATTTTATTCAAATGTACTTAGCAATTCAAGCAAAGGATATAGATTTGGATACTGATCTGGGTTGGAATTTGTTGGGCAGGTGTGGCGTAAGTGGACAAGTACAAGCAAAACGAAGATTTTAGTGAGTGGTTCAGATGACCAGCTCTTGGTTCCAGACTATGTAGAAGAACTGGGAGGAAGCAAGGAACACAGGCTATGTTTTCAAAAATCAGATATGCTGGGACTGAGAAATTGAAAGTTGTAATTCATGGATCTAATAGGTATATATTGAACACTTACTATGTATCAAATACTGTTTTAGGAACTGAGGATACAGCAAAGCAAAAAAAAAAGACAAAAATTCCCAAGATGTTTGTTGATGTTCAAGTTTTCAGAGGTAAAGTGGTTCTAGAAAATACAAAGACCATATGTTGCTCTGGGAAGGGATGAGTAAAGTATTGTGGAGGTCTGGATCCTTGGCGTTTAGGAGAACAAGAAACTCTAAGGAGAACATATGCCACAAAGATAAGTTTAAGTCATAAACATAAACAGGAAATCAATCAGGACCATCAGGACTTGGACGATAAGAAAAAAAGCCAGGTGAAAAATTCTTCAATGAATGTGAAGGAGGTTACTAGATTGTAGAGATGAAAACAGGTAGAAGAGGGCATAGTCAGATGCAAAATTTTCATTGAAGTAATAATTTTTACTTGAAAGTAGAGGATGGTGAGAAGTAGCTGTTGAGAGAAAAAAAGCATGTACTGCTTTCTGATCCTGTGAAATATACATAAATTAAGAAAAACCAGGTGTAAGACAAGACAGCAGAAAAGGCATGACACGAACACTAAGGATATACTTTGTTTACCATAGAGTGAGAAGTGATGATCCAACAGAAAAGTTGGGGTGAGTGTAAGGTAGAAGATGATAAACTTGAGCAACTTATTTTGTGGGTAGTGATCCAGCCAAGTGGACTTGGCCGATTCACGTGCTACAAAGAGGATAGCGCAGCAGATGAGAGCAGGTTCTACACACAGACTTCCTACCAACTTTACCACTTACAGACTCTGGGACTTTGAAAACTGTATTAAGTACTTTGTGTAGAGCTTGCATGCAGCAATTCTCAGATAGTAGCTATTATTAATGTGCTAAGGTCCAAGGAAGTTGGAAGTTGAATGGAGGTAGTCACCGGAGGCCTGTTTAATAAGCTGATGTAGGCGGAAGCCCTGGGAAATCAGAGGCCTGTAGAAGTCGAGGTTATTAAGAGTAAGAAGAATAGGTTCCTGGTGGAAATGGAGGCCAGCACATCGAAAAGCTCAGAGTAGTCTGAGGCCTCACTACACTGAAGTACATAGAAAGAGCAATACTAGGTGATCAAAGGCCTAGGGGCCAAGCACAGACACAAGTATAGGGATAATCAGTGGCCTTGTTATTTAGGCCAATGGTTCTCAAACTTTAGTGTCTATCAGTCATCTGGAGGGCTTATTAAAAAACAGATTGCTGGGCCCCATCCCTCTTAGTTTCTAATTCAGTATATCTAGGGTCTGTCTTAAGAATATGCATTTATACCAAGTTCTCAAGTAATGCTGATGCTGGTCCAGCGGCCACAACTAAGAGAATCATAAATTTAGGCCCTAATTACAGATGCATTCCTCACAATCAGAGGTCAGTAATAAGAGGTCTGTTTCAAATGAATGAAGTGATCAACTAAATAGTACAGACAGAAATCCATGGTCTCTAAACATCAGAGAGGGTTTTAAAATAGAGGAGAGGTGATTTTAATGATGACACTAGGAAGACACATACACATTGGAGAGCTAATAGAAAAAAGCAGAGCGGACAGAGAAACGAAAACAAAAACCTAACTCCCCCAACTGGAAAGTGAGCCTAGCTTTGTGTTTCTTATTTGTCCCATCACTTGATTCTGAAACCAAGAGCCTGAGGTAGGCAGGGTAATGAGACAGGATAAAGAATAAATGTGTCAAAATAAAATTATGCATATTTATAGAGGCATATGATTATGATTATTATCACTAAAAGTCTGTTGGCTGGGATGACAGTGGGAGGATTAGTACTTAAAACACGGGCTCAGGCTTAACCACTTGCTATACAGCCTTGGTGTTAACATTTACTGAGCCTTGTTTTCTCTAATATGGAAGTATATTTGTCTCACACTGTTGCCAGGGATTAAATTCACACAGGAATTAAATCAGCAAATGCATATAGAGTTTAGCATAGTAAGTGTCGTTAGAAAATATTAAGTTTTAGCTATTCCTTACTACAGGACCACACCTATAAAACCAGACCTATTGGACATCAGATTTGTTTTCCTGTTGCCACTACTTCAGCAAAAGTGTATCATTTCTTGAAGCTTTACTAACCCCCCAATATCTGAAAAAGGAAAACAGATGTTCTCATGCTCATACTCCAGGACATGGGGGACAGCTGAAAGTTCTGACTCTTACAGTGCAAAAATGCATTTAAATCTTATAATAAAAATGTGTAAGATTTATATCTAAATGACAGAAGAAGTGTTAATATAAAATTGTGTCAGAGATAAGACTTATACAGATAAGGGACAAGGACCAAGAAGAGTAAGATTCAAGAACATTCTTGAATTCATCTTCCTTTCCCTGAAGGGCTCCCAGATGGATGGGTTGCTTTTGCACTATAAATCTAACAAAGCTAGATTAGGTCTATGGGCAGGGATACCATAACTGATTTTAGTCATGTCTTTATCACAGCAGACAAAACAGTATAAATTTGGCTTCTCATGCTGAACCTCAAATTTTCAACAAATTGTCAAACAGCTACTATTGTGGCTTCTTAGAAAGTAATTTTATTTTTAAAGGAAAACAGGAAAAAAAATTCACCATGATTCCAGATCCCAATGCAAGAATTGATTGTTTAGTGTAGATACCAGAAGAAAAGGACACACCTAGCCATGTTTGTGTTCTTTCAAAAATCTTGTTATATGTTAAATAACATTGCTTTCTTGTGTCTTGTTTTATAATCAGAATTGTTCCCTATCCTTTACCTCCACTAATCTATTAATATAAGGAATCACATACTTCAGCTATCCAACTTCAACAGAAAACAACATTCTATTTGCTCTTGAAAAACGTTAAATAGAAAATTCTTGTGTATTAGTACATGAGTGCTTGTGGATACTGGGTTTGGATAGAATTTAGTGAAAAGAACAATATGAAAACAAAATTTGAACTAATTTTGCCACTGATTTCGCATTTATTAGGGCCATATATTAGCCAAGATGGCCTGAGATTTATGCAGTAAATATATTAAATATAGAATGAATAAAATGAGAGTTCTTTGATCTGCTTGGATAGGTCAAACACTATTAAACTAATTACAACTAAATTACATCTACTCAATAACAATTCATTTAAGGTATGTGTCAAAATTTGAGTCTTTTGGAGTTTCTAAATTGGGATTTGACCTAGATATCAATTCCATACATCATCCCTGTTATGAATGATTAATAAAAAGACACGGAAAGAGAAAAACACTTGAGAGAGAATATGATATTGGTAACCTAGATTTCTAGGTTAAGTGTAGTGATCCAGTGATCAGAAAAAAGCAAATGCTAACATAAATATTTTTGGAAAATCTGTTTATCTGTTGTAAAGCTCAATATTCCCACAATCTGCCTACTTGATTTCAATTAATTTTCATTAAACTTAATTACATATGACTTTTATATACACAATGATAAGCTGGGGTAGACAGCAAGTGGAGAGGCACAGGTAGTAAAGTATATTGAATTTTCAATCATTAAACTGTTTTTGTGTGTGGTCATAATCTCAAGTACAATTCTACTTGACTTAAGATAACTGTTGTAACAGATAATGGTTAACAGGTACTTGTACAAGTAATACTTAATCTACTGTGAGGATTCAATTTTCTTAAATGGTAAAACATTTTTTATAAAGGGTTTTTTGCTCATCTACATTAATTCTTTTGACTCAACAAAGTCATTGACATTTCAGATTTAAAATTTCTATATTACTTAGTGATTCTAAGCAGCAGGGACAGCATGAGAGTGAACTAGTATTCCCGGTGAGCCTTGAAGCATAGCGTAAAGTGGCCCTAAAAGCACAGTAGCTGAAATGGCTTTGAAATTTCATTTTAAATCTTACAACTTAAAAGCTTTGTTTGCATTCTTCTTTGTGTGTTTGTTTTAGGGGAAAATGTTTTAAATTACAATAAGAAGACAATACAAAACTATGTATGCTTGTTCCATGGCTTTGTCTAATAATCCTTGTCACAGTTAAGAGGAGTGTGGTCAAAGCGTATTAACTATCAGAGGATAATGCAGCCTTACTGAGTAAGGGTCTTCCTTTCAATAGTTTTCAACAAGATTCTTTGTAAGTCTTAATTTTGTATTTTTAAAGAATTTATTATCAAGTTTTGTTTGCAGTTTTTTAGATAGGTTTAAATTTATTTGTGTGGCTTTTTTAGTATTAGAAAAAAGAAACCTAAACCAATTCAAAAGGGATATTTTAATGAACATGATAAATTTACCAGTCTTTTCAAGTCAACCCAACACTGTCCCTTCTCCTAAATCCATTTTACCAATAATTGTGTTTAAAAACCTTAGTTTGGATAGATATCCATTGGTTTTAAAATAGAATCCACACACCTTAGCCTGGTCCATAATCTGACTGATCTGACCTCTTTCTATACAAACATACTTATTTGTTCCTTGTCTCATAATTTATGACCTAGCCATGACAAACTTTTAGCTTCTCCAGGGTGCTATATCCTTGAATGTGGTCTTTTTTTATTTTTAAACAAACTGTTCTAACACTTGTACTGTCTACCCCTCCCTCTAAACCAGGTAACTCTTACCTATTTCCAAAAATTCTTTTCTAACTGCTAATGGTTGGGCATACTGAGAACCCAGTAGTTTTTCCATAAAATGTATCAAAACATATAATTCTTTGTTTACTTATCTCACACCATACTGAAAGTTCCATCATAGAATGAAATTTTGTTTTAATTGCTGTTTTATCCATAGCATCTAAGCTGGCACATACTTGTTGAATGAAAGATTCTCAAGAGGTTAGAAGTAGATGTTAGCAAATAAAGACTAAAATCTAGTTTCAAAAGTCATGACTTACGTTGCTAGCTGGTAGAAATCTGTAGTTTTAGGGGCTACTTCACTTGAAAGCATAATACTGGATGCTTTACACTGACATACAATCTTTAAAACTGAAATTGACCTCTTCTGGTGCACTTCTGCAGTAATTTTATAAATAGATACAAATAATTAAATTCAATTACTTTAGAAAACAAAATTGTAAAGTCAAAGTAATAAATTAATCACAACCTATGTACACAGATTGTGTTATTCCCTGTGATGTAGAGAAAAAAAGCATGGTGTTTGAAGTCAAAAAATATCTCCATTTACTTGGAAAAATGATGTTTTATAATAATTTCACCTTAAAATTTGTCCAAAAGGTGATTTTTGTACCACTATAGACCCAACCCTGTATTTCTACAACATTTGACATTTTATAAACTGCTTACATAAACTATCTTGTTTGGAACTAACAATAACCCAATAAGAAAGGACATAGATTATCATCAGCTCCATTTTACAGATGAGAAACTGGGCTCAGATAACTGAAGTATCTTGTTGAAGCTACCATGATTATTAAATGGTGGCATGTCCAGCCTATTTTCTGATGTCCAATGCTGTATCATTTTGCTACACTATCATAATGTGAATCAGATTAGAATAGAAGCTCCTTGAAAAGTAGAAAGTCAATTCTACTGTAACAACATAAGCATTTCCAAAAATCGCCACGCTATGCAAAATTGCACAATAAAGACCATAGGACTTCTGGGAAAAACAGTTAAGAGTAGGGGCACAACATCAAAATCTTCATCAGTGGCACCAAAAAAAAAAAAAGTTAAAGAAAACCTGGTAGCACAATTTTACATATGTTAAATGGTTAAGAAATATAGGAATACTATTATAAATGACATTTAGTCTTTGAAAAAGATCAAGTTTTCTTGAGGAAGAGGATGTTGGTAGGGTTGCAACTTGTGAGTTACCGTGAAGTGTTGGAAAGAGGGTTATCTGAAATCGGACGGAAAGCTGTTAACGACAGATGTGGATGAGCGTGGCTCTTCACATGTGGGGAACTGAGGGAGACAACAGACGTTTGAGGTGTGCGCAGGCGTGCATTCTGTCTATTCTTACATGGCCCAGTTCAGAGGGGTGCCGTTTTCTGCTTTTATCTAGTTTTTTTCATGATGAAATCACAACAAACATGAAATTCATGTTATGCTTAAATTATTCCCTAATATATTAAATATGCTGGAACAAATTTGCATTTTCAAAGTGTTATAGAACTGACTGTACTGTGGTTCTATTTATCATCATATTCCCTACAATGCACACAGCAAGTGTCCAATAAATGTCTTTTGAATACTTAAAAGAGGTCAGAATTAGTTTCTAGGAAAAAAAAATTCTATAAATGGAATGGAAAAAATTCCCCCCCTCAAGCAGAGGGCAAGGAAAACTACCAATGGAATGGAAATGTATTTCACATAATCCTCCCAAGTGAAAATATGAAGTAGGTATCTCCATTTCACAGATGAGAAAATTATGGCTTTTAAAGGTCTCATAGCTACTAGGTAGAATAGGATTTGAATACAAATTTAGTCTTATGTCTTTAGTTGTATGTCTATAAAAATGTATTTATAATTAAGTATATCATACATTTTACACCATAAAATTCCCAACTTAGGGAAAAAACAACTACAGCGATGTTACTATGCTTTCTGCAGCTAATTTCTAGGAATCATGACTATATGAATTGGAATCACGTTTTATAATTCTACAATTCTTCTTAAAGGAGCTCTTTAGCCACACAATTCTTTGACCAACTCCCCTCCATTAGAGTTGAATGCACTAGTGATAAATACATGAATGCTTCAAGTTTCTGGAGACTTAGTGATTTCAACCATCTGGAACTGTTACAACCCCAGAAGTTAAAAAGCAAACCAAGGTGGAAGGGGAAAAAAAAAAAAAAAAAGCAGGGGATGGGGAGGGTTTAAGCAGAACCAGACAAAAATATTAATAGCAAAACATCTGACTATTACATAAAATGCACTATCATTTGTCAATTCATTAACCAGAAATGAAATAATCTAATTGGTTGGTTATGGCTATAAAAAATGAGTCACAGGAGCAAAAAACTTAATTGCAAAGAAGAAAAGAGAGGAATGATGGAAGAAAAATGGAGAAATAAACAGCGTTTTAAGTGATGGACAGCTAAAGCAGCAACAAGGTTTAGAGATAGAAATGGGGGTGGCAAGCAGGAAAAACTCAGGTAAGACATGACAATAGAGAAAGTTGCTAGCCATAATAATAAGAAACTGTGCTAAAGTTATGGGAACTAGCCTCTGAAGGCATACTATTGCAAAGCTAAATATATATTTGTAGTATAGCTATAGCTCTGGGAGAAAACATCAGAGTCATCTTTCAGTAAGGTTTAAGCATTTCAACTAGAAGATTGTGCTATCCAGTTGGAGGGGGGAAAGGGACTGAAGAAGCATTAAGTGTATAGCAAAGCTATTTACTAAAATGACCCAAGGGTATTATTATACTGCATGATATAATAAATGAGTCAGGGCTTAAGAATGTTAATTTGCAGTCATTTAAAGAAATCAATTTACCCAGAAATTCCTTCCCTGTCAGGCTAAATCTGACTAAATAAAAACTCATATTGATTTCTATTATTAGCTACCAACTTGTACATAACAGTTTCAATTTATGAATAACAGTGGGCCTCTATTTCCTTTAATCACTGTAATACACTGGACGACTGGACTGGAAACTCAGGGACTTGTATTCTAATTACAGATAAGTTACTATATATATGTTTGCTAAACTATTAATTTGTCCTCTCTAGATGTGTTTGCCTCTAAAACAAAAAAAGGTTACAACTAGGTATCTGGGGTCTTTTTCAGTTCTACAATTATTCCTTAGTGTTACTACTACTATTTATCTCTGAGTAACTTAAAATTACCAATGGAATACAACAATTTTCACACTCAGGGGAAAAAACACTTTGAAGCTGATTTTCAGAGAACTGAAAAAACATGTTCTACTAGAGTGCCTCTCAAACCTGTACTTCAAAATGGATCACCTGCCAATCTTGTAAAAATGTAGAGTCAGCAGGTCAGTTATAGGGCCAGAGATTCTGAATATCTATTAATAAGCTCCCAGGTGATACCACTTGCCACTGGTCTGATAACTGCATTTTGAGTAACAAGGTTCTAGGATTTGAAGAAATGTAATACTGACAAGCTAGGCTAGTCCAGATATTACTAGAGAATATTAACTATGACCAGGAATAAAATACCATAAGGAAAACATGCCACAAAGTTTCATGATGAAATGTCTGGGATCTGCATTAATACAGGAGGCGAGAAGTGGGTTGAGGAAACCAAGGTTTAAGTTGGTAACTGAAGCTGAGTGATAGGGGATTATTATATTCTTTTTTGTATGTTTGAAATCTCTAATGATAAAAAGTTAAAATTCCTTGACTCAAAACCCTACACACCAACACTGACACCAATGGAATGAAAACAGATGCCAAATACTCTTTCTGTCCACTGAAATGGGAGAAAGGAAGGAGAGGACTGAAAAAGTTACAAGAAAGGTGGCTATGTGAAGCGAGAAAGGGCATGTTTGTATTTAAAGATAGTACACATAATCTAAGCCTTTAAAATACCAATAGCACCTTGTTTACTTTTTATATCTTTAAGAAACTTCAGACCCCAACAACTCAGTATTTATTTAACAAGAGGATTTTAAAACTTCCTTTAAAAACTGGTTAAAAATGTCATGAGGTTTGATAAGGGGAGTATCAATGTCCAAACATTTTAATGTTAAAAAATTATGAAGTGTGTGCTGGACAAAAAAAAAAAAAAATTGTCCTTTTTAAATATCATGAGTATTAGAGTATTTGCAGTATTTTTTAACTAGACAGAAAAAGAAATTTAGGCTATGGAATATAGGACAATTTCCCCTTGAAAAGCAACCACTAAATAATAAAACACTAAATTCAAGGTAATGATAACTTCTGGGGAAAGAATGAGGTAGTGACTAAGATCAAGAAGAGGTACCACATGGGATTTCAGTTCAATCTGTAATGTTTCCTTTCTTTCAAGTCATACATAAAAATTACATTTAAAATATGGAAACTGTTACATGGTGATACAGTTGAGTGGTAAGCACACAGGTGTTCACTGATTTTTTACATTTTTCTGCATATTTGAACACTGCATTTTGTTCTTAGTGTATGATACTCAACTTCAAAATTTATATTTTTATTTGCAAAATCTGGAACTAAAAAAGATAATTAAGAATATATTCAAAATAACAAAGAATTATAAAATCAAGATTTTTTTATAATCAGTAAATATATTCTAATACTATAGCTTAAAATTTTCTCCTGAATTCTTATCATCAGATTTCTAGAAACCACTAACTATTTGGCTAAAATAGAAATCTATGTATATTTAATTTCACTTAAAAATTCTGTACCCTCTTCTCCTGAATGAAAAAAAAATGTTTTCAGATTTATGCTCCATTTTAATAAACTAAGGCAGTCAGAAAATCCTGTTTGAAGTCCTGTGCTACTCAGAATGTCTTTCCTTCCTTTCTTAGCTTGGGAAGTCCTTAAGTGTTAGAATTACTTCCAAGTTTCACAGCAACTTTTAAAGGTTTATACATATGAAATCTCACTCTTTAGTGGAGTCTATAATTAAAGTTGTATAACTAAATATGTAAGCTTTATTACTGGGCTATCAAATATTTTAAACTGAAAATATAAGACTAAATCCACAGTCTCTTTTCATTTGGCTTTGGGATGCACCATGTAACTGCATTTTACATCTTTTTTGCTTTACCAGACTAACATTTAAATAAATTTCAAAACATAAATATTTCTTTGTGGCAAAAGAGACATTAGGATAATTATTTATTTTGAATAACTAAGTTTACTATGGGCAAATCTAACAGTCTGGCAACTCTGGCATTGTAATTTTTTATTGATGTATCAGTTTACCAATTGCATAGCATTCCTTCACTTATCCTATTTGAGCTTCACAATAACCCTGTGAGGTGAGAACAGAATTTTTTGCAAATAAGGATAATGAGGCTCAGAAAAGGGATTTGTCCTTTCCCTGGTAAATATATGGTGATCCAAATAGAAATATATGAACAAATTAAGTAAATTATTTCAATTAATTTGACTATACTCAGCTTAAATCTTGAAGCTAAAATGTCTCAAAAGTGTTAGTTAATATAATTCCCATATAACTAATAGAATGATTCATTACCCTTCCTGGTTAAGCAAGGGTTTTATTTGCTTTCAAATGCTAAAATAGGTTTCTAACATTAAATATGAACCATATGAATCTATCCCTTAAGTAGGTACTTTGAAACTCATATCCATAAAAAATCTTAATGTCAAAAAATCAGTTTTTCTATCTCTCAGTTACAGGAAAAAAAATTAAGTTACTTTTCTTTAAATATTCAAGGTAAGGGCTCTACTAACAAAGCAGCTAAATCCTAAGAATATTTCACTGTTAGCAAATTCACTGTAAGAGATAAGATTCTGAAGCATAGAGTAGCAATAATGACAGAGCTAATATTTTTACCTAACATTTAATAAGCAATTCACCATATGCCAATGACTTAGGTTTATTTAATGTATTGAATTTAAAATATTCTAAAATGTCAAAATCCCCATTCTCACTGACTTGGTGCTTTGGAAGGAAGGCTGTATTGGAGTATACTCTAAGAGACTGTAGAATCTGCCACAGTCCTCAGGCAGGAAGAATTTTAACTTCTGGTTACTGCCCATTGGGAGATACTGGAAATTCACCAGCTTAGCAACTGGAGCAACTGCAGTTCCCACATGCAGCTCAGAACTTTTTCTCCTTGCAAGCCAATCTCACCCACAAGGAACTACCTGAAACGGGGATAGAACCTACTTTCAGGTATTATGACCACCACCCATTACTGAGAAAAATTCACCTGAAAAAGCTTTGTTCAATTACTATTCATTAATCCTAGTATTGTTTTTTTTATGGACTTTACACATATTTGATGTTGCTAGACTCTGTATTATGTTATTTTAAGAAAAAACATGGGCTATCATCTACGACAATCATCTAGCTTCCAAATCATTTCAAATTGTTGACTCAAATGTAATTAAAATTTTATTATGCTCTCCCTTTCTTGGAGGTGATTGAATTATTGTATTAAGTGTAGTGCATTTAAACATACCCTATGTTCCTTCATTTATTTTTTTATTATCCTAATGTGTAAGTTTTGTGTAATTGTGAGATAGAACAAACCTAAGGAATACATATAACTTCGAAGTTATTTGATACCAGTATACCTATTTAGAAAAAGTGGCCCAAAATATTTCAAATAGCACCCTAATCGTAACTGTTTTAAAAAGTCAAAGTAGTAACATTTCCAGTTGCTAAATGCATATTACCCTTATTTTTAAATGTCTGAATATATACCATCCTTCCCATCCAAGGCAAAAGCAGATGACATGCTACTTTTTCTTCCCAACATCAAGTATTCTTTGTTAACTAACAAAGTAGTCTAAGATTAGTAGGAAATCTTTAGCAGACACAAAAGATGAAAGATGAAACTGCAGCAAGAGAGCATGGCAAATCCAAAAGATCTATTAGTGCATAAATCTACTGGAAAAAAAAAAAAACAACAAAAGAGATAGAAAGAATTAACAAGCTACAATAAAAGTTATGTCTTTAAAGCAGTAGATTATAACAGGGTGGGAAATGTTTAATATGTGTCCTCTTGAAAAGCAGTTACCATCTTTTAAATTAAAAAAAACCAGCTGGTATATTTTCACAGCATCTAGATTTATTTATGGTATAAAGCCATAGAATTGTAATATTATTACTCCTTTCCCACCCTGGCAGAGAATAAACATGAATTCAGAAGCACAGTGGAGTGAAAACAAAGAAGAGGAGAGAGAAAAAGGCAGCAGAGAAAGACAGAAAAGGTGAATACAGAGCTACAGAAGTGTTTATTGAGCATGCTACAGAGGTAAGCAGAGTACACACAAAATGAAATTAAACAACCATCAAACCTCCCAACTTTGTTAGAAAATTAATTTTTAATTGTGCCGCTTTCAAACTATACTGAATTTTACATTTCTAAAGATGTAAAAACTCAACTAATAGAAAATATACATGACCATTCTGTCTACATAGATAACAGAATCTATGAATCTTGAAACTAAGTACATCAATTTCAAAAAGTATTGGTCATTTAAACAGAATCAACAATTCAGATTGACAAGAACTGTTCAAATTAATTTGACCTGTAGATTCTGAGCCATGTTTTTATTAAAGTCAGATCTATTCCTAAATACAAAATATTTTGAAGATTTATTAAAACTGAATATTACAATGCAAGGTAAATTAAGACTAAAGGCACATAAACTTTGGTCCCACCTGGTTGTCAGTTTTAGAAAACTGCCACAAAATTAATCTTCCTGCAAATTTCCGCAGTACACTTTCTTTATCTTTGAAAAATACATGCACCAGTTTCTGAACTAGCTAGACCAGTCTGCACATGCTCAGAAATCCACAACCATATTCCAAATCTTAATTACAAACTAAGGATGGCAATATATATTTAAATGCACGTAAGTCATGTCAACTTCAAAAACATCTACGAAAAATATTCAGCCACAAACAAGACATTACTTAGTGCTGACATTTATATGATACGTCCCACAAGAGTGTGTACAAAAAGGTTAAGATTCCACAATGCTTTCCACATAGGGCTCAAACTTACAGAAATCACTTTGTTGTCTTAAGAAATTAATACTCTGCATCTTGTTAATTTTAACTAATGCCTACATTCATAACTGAATCTAGACCAGAATTGTGAGATACAAAAGGCCAATGTTTTTTTAAAGCAATAAAGCCTAAGGTAGTGAAACCTAAAAATGCTGCTTTATTCTTTCAGTAGCATGTATCTTATTTGATTAAATAGAAAATAATGTGACAAGTCAATAATTCAAAATAAGTTCCAAGCAGGAGAAACAAAAACTTAACCTTTTTACACACCCCTGCCTAAACATATTTTAATTCCCACATAACAATGTGCCCTAGACAACCAATTCCTTTTTTCTAGTAAATGCACAATAGCAACACTAGTTTTCCTTTTTAAGGCACGTATGTCAACTAAGTTGAAAAAAGAAAGCAAAATTAAACTGAAATTTTAAACAGACAAAAATGGCTTCCCTATAGAACAGATGAAATACAGCAGTTAATAACTCTGCCTTTACATATGCCATTTCATTTCATAACCAAGGAATGATAACAGCATGGGAAAAAGGAAAAAAAATTAACAAAAAAAATCAAACTCTGGTCCCCACTTTTCTGAACAGTCAATAGGTGATGACACCGAACAATGTGATTCACCCCAATCTTCATCTCCCACTTTTTAAATTGTTGACTTGGAGAAAGACACTCTCAGATGATGGTTTTCACCAAGATTATAATTATGAAGATCAATCAAGGCCTGGATAGCTTCTTCCACTGTTGCCATCTGAAGAAGAGCCATTTTGTGATCTCTTCTGAAACAAAATTATGAAATTAGATACTTCAAAAAACTCAGAAGGGCTCATTAAATATTTGAATTTTGCCCATTCTAGAATCAAAAATTTCTATAAACAAAAAGAATAAAAACTACTTGAAGAAAACATTTATTTCTATCAAGTCACTAATTTAAAGACAAGGAAGCTTGCTTACTGAAAAAACTTAAATGCTTTCACAGTGCCCCCAGTGTTAGCAAACAGTGTTCGTAGATCCTCTTCTGCTACTGAAGGACTAGGAAAATTGGATGGGAAAAAAGCAAAGATTAATAATAAATTTTATATCTTATTAAAATAAAATGTATATCCTTAATAAACTCCAGCTTAAATACTTACGGGATATTAGACAAGTGAAGGGTAGCAGAAGGAGGAAAAATGTTCTGAAAATTTTTGGATCCAGGTTTCTTAAAACGATGCAATGGGGAATTACCAAAATCTTTTGTTAGCCCTTGATCATCAAGTCCCTCTCGAGGTAGTTGTACAGTCTGATGTTTAGAAAGGGTAACACGAATAATTTTTCCATACATTTTCTGTCCATTAAGATGGTTCATGGCTATAAAAAGAAAGAATGCTTACTAATAAACAATACTGAAGTACAAAACAAAAGTAATTCTTATTTTAAAAATAACAGTATAAAATCTTATGACTTGAAAATAAATCATGAATTTAGCATAGCCATTGGTGGTGACAAGACTTCAATTCGATTTTCACTTGTAGCAGATAAGATATTCTGGTAAAAAAGCCAGCTTCTTTCACAGAATGCAAATCCAGATTATCAGTATCTATCTTCCTCAATAATCCTGCCAATTAATCAGATACTTAGCTCCCCAAGAAAGAAACTTGGTAGTCATCTCTCTCTTTCTCCCATCCGCTACACATCCTAATAAACTATGTCCTGTAATATTCCTTCTCCTAATTGTCTCTCAAATTCATCATGTTCTCTTCATTTCTCCACTTTTTACTATATTTTATCTGGATAACTCAATCAGTATCCTCATTTGTCTTCCTATTAGATATTGCTCTATATTTTTTTTCAATCCATTCTATACATACCAGCTTGATGACCTTTGCAAATTATAAATTTAATCATGCCATTACCTGCTTAAAACCTTAGGGATAAAGTCTATCATTCCTTAAAATGGCTTATACTCTTCCCAGTCTGACCCTTATGCAGGTTGAGTATCCCTAATTCAAAATCCAAAATCTGAAATTTCCTAAGATTTAAAACTTTTTGAGTGCCCACTAGAGCATTTCCGATTTTGAATTTTTGTATTTGGATGCTCAACTGGTATAATGCAGATATTCCAAAATCTGAAAAAAATGTGAACTCTGAAACACGTCTGGCCCTTATTTTGGATAAGCGATACTCAACCTGTATATAACTTCCAGCTTCTTTGAGCAGATATTTATCAATGATGTGCAATATCAATCACTGTGCTAGTGCTAGGAATAAAGGGGCAAGATAAGACACCATTCCAGCCCTCATGGAATTTATGGTATCTTAGTATTATACGCCTTGCACTTTATGCTTCAGCTATACAAAACACATATCCTGACACTAAGTGCTAGTTTCTCTTATTTTTATTCTTGTGTACACGATCTTCTCTTATAACAATTTCCTATGTCCTTTCCTTTCCTTTCTTTTTTAGTCTACTCATCCTTCCAAGTCACTTCTCCAGGAAGGCCTTTCTTTATCCTCTGGAAAGGTTCAGAACCTCACTAGATGTACCCTATACCATTTTTTAAGTTGATCATCACAATTTATTGTCATTATCTATAATATTCTCCTTCAGACTGTAAAGTACATGGAGACAGGAATTACTGTCTCTACCCCAGCACATAGTATAGTACATGAACACAGAACATTACATAGTTATTTCTTGAGGTAGCTGTTGGGTTATTTTTAAACTAAATCAACTGATCTGATGTTAGAAACAGTTTTATTTACCAGTCACAACAACTAAAAAAAGACCAGTTTTAATAAGTCATACTTTTGGCTAAACTGAAGGTCTAAATGATTATAACAAAACTGGATAAAAGCATTAAAGTATTAGCAGCAGAGAGGTAAAGACAATGTGGAAGAGCAGGAAATTGACAACAGAATCTACTCTCCAAGAGTTTCTAATATAATTAGTACACTATGGTACACATCCTGACACAGAAGATACCAAGAATTTGTTAAATCCATGAATCTTGTCATACTTACATATTTAAAATAAACCAATTAAAAATATAACATCTGAAAAGGATAATGCTGTGAAAGTATGAGGTACCATTTCGGAAAAAAAAAAAGTAAATTCTTTTTTACTTACAACTTCCCTAATCTGTAAAAACAAGATTACTCTTCCTGAGTGTCACTACGCTGTTATATATCTGTAACTGTTTTCTATTTTCAACTGAGGCTAACAGGAATAAAAAAAAACAATCATCGCTCAGGCCTGAGTCTTCTCTCACTAGTTTCTTACAGTACATTTCACATACACTTATAAATTTATACTCACATTTATAAAACCAATTTTTAATTATCATAGTGATGATACATAAAATCCTTCTATAATCCCACTGAATTATAAAACATTTTAAAAGTCCTATAATTCTATTGTTTTAAGTGAACAAGCTTCTATGATAAAGTGCTATACATCAGATAAAACGTATTATAAAGTATGAATTTGGGGAATAAAGGAGACTAAGGTTGCCATTTGAAAGCTGTCTAATGAAAAGACTGCACAAACAGCTGAGCTTTGAGACAATGGAGGGTAGGAATAAGAAAACAATAAAAAGTCTTATGCATAGTAATTGTATAAAGAAGAGACTAATGATAAAGGAATAGGATTAAAATAAAGCAAAATAACCAAACAGCTACCTCAGGAAGTAGCCAGGTAATAAGAGAGATTCAAGTTGGCTGATTGCTAACACAAAGATCTGAAGTGATTTAAAGGAGGAGAGGAGAGAGTGGCAATTAGAATACCAAAATTTTTAAGTTAAAAAGACAAAAAAACCTTTGCCAAAAATTGAGGTACACAAGGATTAAACAAAATAAAGCAGAAAGAAAGTATCTTAATCACTAATTTTAAATGAATCACTTTTTAAAATAATGAGAATCTTATACTTGAGAAATCTACTATTCCAATAAACATGGCATAAATGATAAAGGAGGAAAAAGTCAATGCTGCACGGTAGAAATAGCATTTTTGGTTGAACATAATTTTTTAGCTTTACCATATTCCATCTCTGAAGAAGACATTAATGAATTATGAAAATTTAAAAGACAGCAATAAGTTGGCAGATACAGAAATTTATATAAAGTGGAACTGGAGCAGTATCAATGGCTCTCACCTTTGTAATTCAAAATATTATTTGTACCATACTGTCATTTCTTAATCTTTGCAAACACTTGTCTATTTTTTTTTTTTTTTTTGAGACAGGGTCTCACTGTGTTGCCCGGGCTAGAGTGCCATGGTGTCAGCCTAGCTCACAGCAACCTCACACTCCTGGGCTCAAGTGATCCTTCTGCCTCAGCCTCCCGAGTAGCTGGGACTACAGGCATGCGCCACCATGCCCGGCTCATTTTTTTTATACATTTTTTTTTTAACTGGCCGATTAATTTGTTTCTATTTTTAGTTGAGACAGGGTCTCGCTCTTGGTCGGGCTGGTTACGAACTCCTGACCTTGAGCTATCCGCCCGCCTCAGCCTCCCAGAGTGCTAGGATTACAGGTGTGAGCCACCGCGCCCGGCCACTTGTCTATTTTATTACTAGCCTTTTTCAAAGAACTCAGCTTTTGGCTTTGTTTTTTCTCTCAACTGTTTGTCTTCTATACCACTAATTTCTAGTCTTTAATATCTCATTCCCTTGGGTTTATGCTGTTCCCTTAAAGTTAAAACTTTCTTTCAAAAGACCTCTTTTACTGTATCACACATATCTAATTTATATGTACTACTTCCATTATCTAGTTTTAAGTATTTTTAAACTCCCATTAAAACAACCTCTTCGACTCATGAAACACAGGGACTTACTTTTAAATTTCCAGGTACATGGAGATTTTAAATGTATTTTTCTGTTATTAACTCTAATTGTGCAACAGAAAATGAGGTCTGTATGATACTCTTTGAAATTAACTGACGCTTGCTTTATGGTTTAGTATATGATCAATTTTTTTAAATGTTCCATATGTGCTTTAAAAAAATATACTGGATGCGTAACTGTTGGATGCCTTAACAGAGAATTATGTTGTATCTTTTTGTATCTTTGTTGATATTTTTTTCTTGGTCTGCTTGATGTATAATTCAGAAAGGTGGGTTGAAAGCCACCACTATGATGGATTTGCTCAATTCTAACTGCAGCTTTATCCATTTGTGGTTTATCCATTTTGAAGTTATTTCACTAGGCATACATATATATAAAACTGTTGTATCTTTCTGGTGAACTAAATTCTTTTATCAATATTTTTTGTCTTAAATTAACATAGTCATGTGAGTTTTCTTTGACTTACTATCTGCCCAATACATCGCCTTACATCTCTTTGCTTTCAATCTTTCTACATCCTTGTGCTTCATGCATCTGTTGCAAAGAGCATATACGGAATTTTTCAAAAAACAAATCTGACAATATTTTAATTGATGAATTTATTCCTTCACATTTGTCATTATTATTGATGTATCAGATCTTGATTCTATTATAATTTCATTTGCTGTTTTCCTCTCCTTCCCTTCTTTGAGGGGGAAGATCTCGTAAGATCTCTCTTTTGTAAGACCAACAAAGCCTCAAAGTGTGACTTACTATTAATTACTCATGACAGTAATATATACACATACTTAAAAGTGAATATATACACACACTTAAAAACTTCTGAAATATCATAACACTAGAGTAATATGATTTCCACTCATTTTTAGAACACTTTGATAGATAGAATTTAGTAGGTAAAGGTTATGAACAAGAACTAAGAAAGTTTAACTTTTGAGATGGCAGCTATATATTTAATTAAAAACAGGCATTTTGTAAGTAGTTGGTAAAAACATAAATTGAAGAAAACCCGACAATTATTTTTACCCTAAAAGAACTGCTTTTTTGTCAGAACTTAATCTTTGGAGATCAGCATACTGTTTTTCAGATGAAAATTTACAAATTTTATTATTCTTAAAATATTCAATTGAAAAAATACTGTATCAATTAAATAGGCTAATGGCACAAAGTTTACCAAAGAAACATCTTAAGGTCTGAAAATTTTAAAATTCCGGTGTGAAACGATTTAAAATCGCCTGTAAGATCTGCAACAATTTCATTCACATTTAAACATTGCTGACCATATATACTCTCTTCGTTTCCCTTGTGATTTATTTCTCTCATGCTACTTCTTAAGCATAAAGACATCTGCCTGTAACATAAAGCAATGGATATTTCCAACTAGAGTCCCATGAAAACCAGAAAGAATGAGGACAGAGTCCAAAAACCAAAATTAAAAAGAAAAAAAAAATTTTAAGTCTCATTTTTCTTGATACCACACCCTAGAGTTTCATGTGCGATTTGAATGTAAGCGTACGTGTGTGTTTTAAAGGCACTGATGGTGTGAATACTATTTTTATGGTCATACACTTCAAGAAAGCAGTATCTACCTAGTAATGAGAAATAATAAATTATTAACCACTACATAAGTTCAAAAATTATAAACCATGCTATTATTAATAGCAAGTCAAAACTTTAGTGACAGTATCTTATGAAATTGGGGATAAATGATTTCCAAATATAAGTACTGCAATAGACTGAACTGTGTTTCCCCAAATTCCTATGTTGAAGCCCTAACTCCCAAATGTAACTGTATTTAAAGATGGGACCTGTATGGAGGTAATTTTGAGGTTAAATGAAGTCCTAGGGGAAAGTCCTAATTCAACAGAACTGGTATCCTTGTAAGAAGAGGAAGAGATCTCTCTCTCACCAAAAAGGCCATCTTGAGGACACAACAGAGAAGATGGCTATAGGCAAACCAAGAGAAGAGCCCTCACCAGAAACCAAATCCGTTGGCACCTTGATCTGAGAATCCAAAACTGAGAAAATATATTTCTGCTGTTTAAGTTACCCAGTCTGTGGTGTTTTTATGGCAGCCCAAGCAGACTCCAAGCACACTAATACAAGTATGGTAAAAATTAAAATACCACTTATTTAAAATAGTCTTTACATAAAACAAACAAAAAAAACTAACCAGAGGAATTTGGTTTATTTTTATCTTAGGAAATTCTCAACCATAATGATTTTGCATCCTTTATTTATATGAAGGTAATGACACCATACCTCAAATGGTGACAAGAAAAAAATGACATATTTAAGAATGTTCTGTTGACTATGAAGCACCGTCAAATGGTTACTTACAATGTATATGACATATCACCACTCTTATGTATCTTTCATTTAAAATAGGTATCACCATTACAAAAATGGAGAACCAGATAGTTTCATGCCTTGTCTGAGCTGCTAAGATCATTGCCAAGAACACTAAAGTTTAAACTTAGTGTTTGAAATTCCAACTTTTCTGATTCCAAAGGCCATAGTTGGTCTAGTATATCATGTTGTTCATCTCTGAGTTTCATATGAATATAACAAAAATATACTAGTTCTTACATCAAAAATGGCAAATTTCAAAATTAACAATGTAAATACAATCAGTCTAAGGCACCATCATTCCCGAATCTCAATGAACAGAGTTATAAGCTATGAACATACTAATATTTACAGTCAATCACTACTGTATGCAGTTGTATTCCAGATTTATGTGACATGACTGTGTATAAAGTCAAATGAGATGTAAGTTTAATTAAAATCATCAATTATTTATCTAAGTCATGATTTAAGTGTAACTTGACTAAAGTACATCTTAAGATTCCCAAAGGGATTAACAACAGTGCTTTTGGCACAGGTTTTTCATTCTTTAAGAACTTGGTATCTCTAAAAGACATCTTCCACATGACTCTTTCCATTACTAAGTTCAGCCAAACTCTTACAATAAATGACTTTAGAAGAATTAAAATAATGTGCATTAATCAGGATTCTATGGACTATGTATTTGAAATCAGAACTGAAGATGTATAGGTAACATATAGTTTAGTCTTACCAAGTTGTGATTGGTTTCCGTCAGCCATCTGTATTAGAGCACTGTCTTTCTTATTGTACAAAATCTTCACACGCTGCACATCTCCATAAACACCTTTTTTGGAGTCACAGAGAGGTAATCCAAAAATGGAATTAATTTTATGTGCAAGTCAGCTAAAGATTATCTTTCTGACATATCAATGAAACATTCAGACATCAACATGATCACTCATTCAATCTCATCATTCTCACAAATGAATAAAGAAGATCAAGATTTTGAACGGTGAATTTTGAAAAGAATAATTTTTGATAAACCCTCAAAGCTATGTGAATGATATTAAATTAAAGACCATGCAAAATAAATCAGCATGCATTAAAACAAATTTTGTGTCTATGGAGAGTTTTAAATAGCAAAGAAAAATAGCAAAAGATTTACTATTCAACTTTAAGCCAAAGTGCTAGCTACAAATAAGAATTAAGGTGAAACAAAAATCAAATCAATAATAAAAGTATAGTGCTAACAATAACATACCGAAGAGGGTAAACAGACTTTGGGGCGTAACCATCTTTAGAAGGAGAGAAGAGCAAGCAGCGTAAGACAAGAAGAGAGAAGAGTCGAGGAAGAGCGGAGATGAACAGATCATCCATAACGAAGGGTGGTTCCCGCAGAATGGTGAGGTGGTCATGGATCATGGTTCAAGGCGGTTAATTGGGGCAAGTTGGTCCGAGGAACATTTGTTCAAGCACAGAAGCATGAACATAGGGAATGGAGACAGGGAATGAAGACAAGGACAAGGAAAATAAAGGATAAGACAGGGAAGGGAATGGGTATTTGGGAAAAGACAAGGAAAGGGAAGGTGAACACACAGGGAAAAGGATGAAATGGGGAAGGGAAACAGCAATGCAGAAGAAAAAAATAAGGAATTGGGGAACAAAAAAAAAAATAAAATATAGGTCAGTACATAGGAAATGCAGGAATTTGGTCAGAAAATGGTTGGTTTATGTACTGTACAAGAAAAACTGAGTAAAATGTAGTCATCCAAGACAAATATGGGTAAAGTACATCTATATCAAAGAGTAAATTACAGCATTTCATCTCAACATAGGGAAGGAAAGCATGCATAGGAATTTTAAACTTTGAACTTTAACTGCATAAGCATGGCTGGTTATGAAATGCAGGCAAAAGTCTTAAAATAAAAACAAAGACACTCTGATTCAAACATTTTAGCATGCAGAACTGTGAATGATAATAGTATTAAATGATAAAATAAGCTTAATGTTCATATTAACAGAGGCCAATTAAAAATGAAACAAATATTCAAATTAGACATCATAAACTGATACATTGAGCTTCCCACATTTCATACCAGCTTTCATAGCAATCAAAATAAAATATACCAGACATAAAATGTACAACTAAATAAAATAACTTAGCAATAAATTTTATTCAACGGGGGGGGGGGGGAGGAAGGGGAATAAAGTTGAAAAATATTTTTAGAAGACAATGACTAATAACTGCAAAGAAAAAAATTACTAAGAAAGACTGGAAGAGTGCCTCGTCAAGATCTTTGGAAGAACCTTCAAAGAAAAATGTATTAGAGTTGTTCACATAAAATAAGATTTAAAAAAAATGCAATGACACATAAGCATGAAATGAACAAGCAAATAATTAGAAAAGGCAAAGAGCAAAATTGTTTTACAGTTAAATTTGCAAATTAGATTACATTTGCCTTTGACAACAACAAAAAGATAAAAAGCCAAACTACAGTACTTCACCATATTTTTCTTAGGAAAAATAGGTAGTTAAGTTAAAAAAATATACATATATAAAGATATGACTATCTAAGGAAATAAAGTATTGCCTAAACAAGTATGTAGATTTTATTCAGAAGTAGAAACATACAGAAAATACTTTGACTAATGAATGTACATAAAAAGAAAGGCAAGTGCAAAATGAAATAAACATGAAAAACTTTCACAAATGAAATGGAGTTAAAGAATAAACATTAGAATCTATTTTACTAACCTCTTCATTTAAATTGCTAACCAACAGGACTGTATTGCCACCAGCTGAGACTCCAGGCATACCCACTCGGCCAGCAGCAGCTGCAGCAGCTGCTGCAGCAGCATTTGGAATAGCCAAAGGACTCAGAGCTCCTGGAACAGCTGCAACAGGAAGCCCTAATTTTAAAATAAAGTATATTTTACGAAACACACACAAGTCGTTTACAAAAACCAATTTAAGCACGATGGCTGCATGGCTTACGGCTGACCATTCCAAATGGTTCCTGAAAGTTAATTTTTATGTTTATAAAAATTATTTGCCGACGTGTAGTAGAGAAAGATAATTTATTTCAACAAAACCGTTAATTATTTCAGCTAAGATACATACCTGTATTATGTTAAAAATTAAATATGCATTTCTCCATTTCCTAAGGAAAAGCAAACAAAGCATAAAGAATATATTTCCAAGTCAGAGACTCAGAAAATTCACTTCCATGGTTTATAGTGAGAAGCCAAATGTAAAATATCACCTTCAACATCATAGTAATTCATACTTTTTTCTACAAGGGCTATCTTCTTCATAAACTCACACTTGAAATCAAATAATCACACCTATGGAACAAATACAGTAAAATCCTTCAGTTCCTAGAGACAAGTCACTCTGAACATTATCTAATTCATGCAAATAACCTAAAGAAAATCTTAGCAAAATGTGTTTGCCTTAATTCTACACTTCAGTAGTTATGATAAACATTAAGTTTCTCCAATACAATACCCTCCCAGTAGAGAGCAAGAGAAATCATCGCTATATAATGGACTTTATATTTCAGTATTTTCCTATCCTTTGCCAATGTGTTTTACCATTTCCTTCTTATTTCTCTTAATATTTTTCTGGTTTCCAGTCTTATTGTTGTCCTATTATCTTTAAGTCCTCCATACCTTCAGTCATTTATTCCAGATGGAATTCTCTTTTGTCTTAGCACCCTTTATTCACTTTTCAATTACAAATGAACTCAATACTTTCATCCCTTAAATTCTTACATACCAGTTTATTTTTCAATAAATGTTAGGTCACTAAAGAAATTAATTATATGTTCTTTTTTTTTTTTACCTTCCCATGATAAAAGAACATTCAAACTAAATGAAGTTGATTTCGTGACATACCTGGCCCTTACCACTGTCGTTCCATAAGTTCACATTTTATTTCTTCTCTCTTTCCAGCCTTCTTGAGCATTTCATAAGCATCTGCTGTTACCTTTGGTTTCAGAGATCTTAATCTTTTAGTTAAGTTTTTGACCTTTTTACTTTACAGAAACTACTATGACCTTTCATTGGCAGTCTGAATACTGGCAGTCTTTAATATTCACAATCCTTAACCTAAGTTTTTGGCTTACATTTATTTTCTCCTCCAATATCATTTTATAATTCAGCCTTTTATCCCTTCTCTCCAAGTACTGTATCAGTGGAATGATGTGGTTCTCATTTAATATTCTTGCTTTGGATGAGTTTATTTTACAGTTTTCTTGCCCATACCATTTTTTAGGAGCTCCTTTTTTTCTTATTTCTCCACTTTTCTTTTTTTGATATGACTTTTTGCTTTGGAAAGTTTCTAACATACATAAAAGTAAAAAGACTAGACAACCCCCATGTACCCATCAAACAGGTTTAACAATTAACAATTCATGGCCAATCTTGTTTCATCCACTCACTCATTTTATTTTTAAAGTAAATCTCAGAAATAAGGATCTAACTTTAAAATAGAACAGTCTCAAGTCTAATATTTACTAATGCACAGTAGTCTTCAATGCCTCTTTGGATACACCAGTGTGGATCTTTTCAATCAACTATTCTACTGCATTACTAACTCCTCCATGTTAAATACTACAGCTCTCATTACACTTCATAGGTCGTTTTCATTTAACATTTAATGGATAAATTCATTCGTTACCAAGTCCAGTATAACGATACACTCCTAATTCCTAGGCACACACTCACGTACACTATAACCTGCATACTCTAGGAAAGTGACCTCCCCACACTTAATTTTTAACATTGTTCTTCAGTATTTTCAGATAGCTTTGCCTGAATGTACAGAACATTTAACCTAAGTCAACAACAACACAATTATTTAATAATAGTGGAAATGTCAGATGTAGTGATTACACTGTCAAATCCCCTTGTTTTCCTGCCTTTAATTAGCTACCTTTTAGTAGAAAAAGTTACTTGGAATTCTGTTAAATTCTATAGTCTTTGTGAGATACAGTTGACGACCAAAAAAAAAAAAGGCAAAACTACCAACTGCAATACATGGCATACAGAAGAAAAAAAAAAGTTCAGTACCGAGCCTCATGTTCCTTTTTAACAATAAAAAGACTTCCTTAAAATAAAAAATCCAAAGATATATTGACCTACTGTTTCCCACAATAAAAAATTAAACCAGTTTAAT
This sequence comes from Lepilemur ruficaudatus, assembly GCA_963574885.1. Classification (NCBI taxonomy): domain Eukaryota; kingdom Metazoa; phylum Chordata; class Mammalia; order Primates; family Lepilemuridae; genus Lepilemur; species Lepilemur ruficaudatus. Next base: position 75,253 of record CAUYRT010054303.1, on the reverse strand, counting down.
TTCTGGTTTCTTTTCATTTCTAATAGGTAAGAAGTGATTCTTAGGGCTCACTAAGCCAGAAAGACTTAATTGAGAAACTAATTGTAATTAGTTACCAAAATCAAAATAATCTCAAAAATCTGATCACAAGCATTTTCTCTACACATCTCTTGACACAGTCTACTGTTTATTAAAATACTCTGTATCTCCTGTTTATCTACTAGAATTGTCTTGAACTTTGTATCCCACAGTGAAAAAGCTGTCAAAGTTTTTGGTCTCAGGACCCTTCTACCGTTTACACTCTTGAAATTACTGAGGACCACAAAGAGTTTTCGCTTATGTGGGCTGTATCTATTTCTATTTACCACTTCAGAAATTAAAACCAAGAATTTCTTAAGGCACAAAATCACACTTTCACACAATTAGTCTTCAGAATGATGTAGGGAACACCACTGTACTAAGAGAATGAGGATCAAAAAGGCAAAAAACATTTTAGTATTATCCTAAAAGTTCTGACTTTGTAGACCCCCTTGAGGTCTCAGGAACTGCCAAGGAGCTCTGTAAAACATTTTGTAAACCTCTATCATATAGACATATGCTTTGTATATACGGAATGCTCAAAAAAATACGTTAAGAATTTAAAAGATGCATTTACTCACTTCAAAGAAAATAAAATACTGTAATATATGACAGATAGAGTAAAAAATAAAATGCTGAGTTAAAGTACACACTGATGCTTCCATAGTTTACGTATTTATATTACATTTCATATTTGTTATAATATATATTTATATATTATGTAACATAATATACAATATATAATATGTATTTATATTTGTATTAACTTTTAAAAAAGAATGCTAAGTTAAATTACATACTAACACTTCCAAAATTCATAGCTCCAAGTCACCTTCTACTCATTTTTCCCTGTTGACATCACAGGAAAAATTACTAATTCATAAAATATACACAAAATTATCAATCTACTTAAATTCAATATCCATCTAAACAAACCAGCCTAAGGTTAATACTTCATTTTCATGAAAAATTACTTCTTCTGAGATATTTCTACCATGCCACCAACATGCAGTTAAACAATCCAATAAAAATGACTCACCGAAAAGTTTAAAGGTGGTGAAAAACTTAAAAAAACCTTAAATATTAAGGCATAATTGTTTTTAACATACATTTTTTTCTTGAAATCTGGGTTTTACATTGGAGATGACTTGGTGTCATATTGTTTAGAACATCAAACCTTATCATGGAAAAATGGTGAGAATTTTAAAAATAATTAAAATAAATTTAAAATGGTAATTTAGAATTAAAAATCTAGGATAAAGCCCTTTTTTAATGTGGTAGCCCCAAGAGACATTAAAAAAAAAAAAAGGCCAGAGAATGCTATATTCTAATAAACAATATGGTGCTTTAATGAAATTAAAACTACTCATTTTCTAGTGAGAAAAATTTGGGTTCAAAATAGATGCAATTTACCTCTTTCTAGTAAGGAGATACTGGAAATCTTACCAAAAAGTAGAATGTAAGCTGTGAAGCCCCTCCAATGTCCTTACTATTGAATGCTAATTCATAGTCTCCTTGTCCATTTACTTCCACCATTCTGGGCCACTGTACTACTAAGTCAGGTAGTTTTTACACAGCCCATAGTATAGTGCAAGAGTGTTTTAAGAAATAAGGGGCAGTCACCATCTATCCTTGATGCCACTAGTATATATTTCTCTACCATATTTCCTCCCCTGGGCTAATATCCTAGAAAAACTACTTATGCTACCTTTACAGAGTTTTAAATCACTGTAGTAGTCAAGTTTTTACTGGACTTTTAATGACTGAGAATAAATTCTACAATTTTCCTCAGTATACTCTCTCTGAAAAATTATTTGTCAATCAGGTATAATGTTTTCTTAGGTTTAATCTAAATGTTGTCAGCTGCAATAAAAATATAAAAACCTACAAAATATTTCATGATGCACTATTTAGACAATAATAAATTCTGCACTGTATTTTTCATATTGATATTAACTTTCAGCTATTAAAGACAATAAATTTACCATGGTCCCTTTGTAAAAGTTATATAAAACGTGTTATATACATTATATACAGTGACTCTAATAGATTATTTAAATCTTTAGCTAAGGCAGCAAGTATACTGGAAAAAAAACACTTTTAAGCACACTGATGAGAAGGGATAAAAATGCCTGTTTTACTCCCAAGACTGTTATAAGGATAAAATAATGTAAAAGAGCTTTGTAAACTGTCATATGTTGAAGAAGGTGTTTCAGGGATATTTTTCATATGCAATGATCCCCATCAGCTGAGCCAACCAGACATCTTGAGTATCAGTAATTTTACAAAATTCTCATGTTAGTTCTGATACTGTATTATTACTAACCCTTCATCCACTGAAAATGATGGACACCCAGCCATGTATATATATGATAGAGACCCAAAGTCCAGAGGGAAGAAGTGATATAAATTACATACTCAACCCTCTTCCCTTCAGGTCATATTTCACTGAAACACGTAGGCATCCCTAACTTTGCCTGATTCAACTACAGAATTATACTTCTTAATTTATTTTAAATCATTTACAAATTTTATAATTTTTAATTAATTTTCTATTTTAGAACACTTTTAGATTTACAGAAAAACTGAAGACTTTATAGGCTTCTTTTGTGACCTGAGCACCCCATTTCTTCCCCCATTATTAATATATTAGTATGGTGTTGCAATTAATTAACCAGTATTGATATAATATTAACTCAATTTCATTCTTTATTCAGCTTTCCTTAGTTTGCACCTAATGTCCTTTGTTTGTTAACTCAAATTCATTCTTTATTCAGCTTTCCTTAGTTCATATCTAATGTCCTTTGTGTATTCCAGGATCTCATAGTACATTTAGTCATCCATCCTTAGGTACCCTTAAAACTGTGACAGTGTAATCTACGATTTTTAAGGATGCAGAACTTGTTTTATCCTTCCATTTGCCATTTTAAAACTTCTATCGAAAGTCATTTACATCATTTCTCTTTTGGTCTTCTTTTCTGTCTTCAAGACAACTGGTAGTTATCAATCTTGTGTACTAATGAACAGAAGATTAGTGGTGTAGTGGTGGGACTCTAAGGCTTTTTCTAATTCTTAAAGTACAGCGGCCCTCCATATCCCCGGATTCTGTATCTGTGAAATTCAACTAACCTCAGATCAAAAACATTCAGGGAAAAAAATGATGGTTATATCTGTACTGAACACATACAAACATTTTTTCTTGTCATTATTCCCTAAATAATACAGTGTAACAACTATTTACATAGCATTTACACTGTACTAGGTATTATATGTAAAGATGATTTAAAGTACATACAGGAGGTGGTGCATAGGTGATATGCAAATACTATACCATTTTATATAAGGAACTTGAGCATCCATGGATTCTGGTATACACGGGAGGCAGGGCAGTTTCTAGAACCAATTCCCCATGGATACTGAGGGGATACTTGCATGGGGTTCCCGGATGGGGACAGCATTTTTTACATTTTATTTCCCGATCTGAAAATAAAAATTTTACTTTTGACAAGAATGACAACTGCTATTCTTTCCTCAACAATCCAATCTTCCTCTTCCACCAAGCTTTCCTTCAATTCCAATTTTCCCGTATAGAATCCACTCACTCTTCTACCATTAACAAACTGCATTTTTATTCAGCTTGTTCCTTAGAGGAACTTTTTAATTAAAAGCTTACTTCTATTCTAATGAAACTTCTACAACCCTCTCAGAAAGTCATTTTTATCTCCCTCAATCTTTCTCAAAGGGAATAAGAAGGATGCATTTTCATCATTCTACCTCACCACCCAACGTTACTTTCAGACTACTGCTCTACCATCATCAATGGGGGCAACTTTCAATGTCAATGACATTTAATCATACCACACTCTTTCTCATCAAAATAGCCATCGGGTCATTGGGATGCTTTCTCTCATTACATAAAGCCTTTAGCATCTGGCTTTATTTCCTTCTACTCCCTTAGTCCCTACCTACATAATCCTGTGTGATCTTTCCAATACTACAGTCTCATGATTTCTTAAAAACTTTTACTTTGATGGATTTCACTGTATCAATCCATTTTAGCAATTTCTTTTGCTATATCTCTGATTTTTCTTTTCTCTTTTTTTAATGGCCATTCATTTAACCTTTGAATCCCCTTTCCTGACTTCATTCCTGTTGATCCTATTACCACACAACCACTGAACCCACTTTTGGCCTTTATAGTGACCAGTTCCCTTTCTATTCTCCTTTGGCTTGACTTTACCATATAGCCTAAGCCTTTCGGCCCAATACTCTGTTCGTGTGCTATTATTTTGATTTGCATGTTATGTATCTATCCCTATTTTGTACACAATTTTGAATGGCTATATAAGAACAATACTCACTTTTGGTTTTATAATCATAAGATAACCAGGTTAAACACTGAATGGACATGGCAACAAAAAATATCTTAGTATGTGAAAAAAGAAAATTAAAACTATGGGACTTACATGTTTACTACATGTATGACATTATTCTAGATAACTATTTCACAGGGGGAAAGAAGAAAAGCTAAAAGGCCAAGCTAACTTATAGCACATTTTATTCTATTGTTGATTACTCAGGAGCATGGACTTTGCAGCCAGACGATCTGGCTTTGAGTACTATAAGTCAGCCACTGACCAATTACGAGAATCTGAGCAAATGCTCTTTGTGCCCTGGTTTCCAAATCTGCAAAATAGGGGCAATAATGGTAACTGTGTTTAGAGATTCCAGGATTAACTCAAATGTAAAGGGCTAAGAATAGTGTCTGGCACACAATACATAGTCATAGCTACTATTAACATTTCTAAGCATCAAATCAACTTTTCATTCCTGGAATTAAATGAATTCCCATTGTAAACTATAGTACTATATCTTGAATGTTTTTGCCACAAAATAATGACATGAAGAACTCTAAGCAACAGAGACGGAATCTAAGTAATTGTTCTTAAATTAATAATTTTATAGTTATTCCCACGGTAGGAACTATTGCAAAGGGATCTATGTAGGCATTCGGATAGTGGGGTCAGATTTTTATATGGAGATCCAGTGATGGTAGAAAAACAGCTAATCCCTTCTATTAATACTAATGATCCCCCCAAAAACTCTCACTTCTTAGAAATTGGTATAAGGACCTTTAAAACTCCCTTTTTCTGGGGTTTCTTTTTTAAAAAGTCTACTTTAATGGCCTATATCACAATAATTAACTAAAGGTAGCCATACTAACTCATGAATATACCAACCAATACATTTGTGCTTTTTTAGCTCTGGGGCTACTGAAAAACCCCAAAACTTTGAAACAGCATTCATCTCTGGAGGAGACTGAAACCCTGAACATCCTTAATGTATTAAATAATATCAAAAGACAATGACTCTTGTTTCCTTTAAAACACATACACACACACAAGGAAAAAAACCACATCATCATCTATACATATTGTAACAAAATATATGGGTGATTGCTCTATTACCCCACTGCTACAGTACTATTTCCAATTTATCTAGCTCTGTAGTTTTTCCCCTCATCACTGTGCTGAAATATATTAACATATATAACATAATGTTCCACAAAAAAATGTCTGTTTTTACTGCCCATCTTATGGACTCCTATTCAAAAAGAATAAACAGACACAGCACTGACTAGACGTACAGATACATGCAACAACAAAAAACACCTACGTGATATTAATCCTTCAATTGAATAGGTAACTCACATTCATAGCTGGATATTATTTTTACCTCACAATTAGCTATAAGAGAGAAGTCATTTAGCTCTATTGGTATTTACTGAGAAAATATTAATTTTTCCTGGCTCTTTATTTTATGGGGATAAATTCCTTTTGAGAAAACGATTTTAACTTTATTTAGTCCTTATTCACCCCCTTTTTCCTTTTTTGGGTCACCGGGCAAGGACAAATTAAATAATTACATAAATAAAAATGCTTACCTCTAAGCTAAGGTCACCATTTCAAACCACTCGGTGGCTACTAGAACCTGCAAGCAACCAATACTTTCTAAAGTTTCAAGCACATGTTGAGAAGAGTCCATGTTGTACCCATTCAGAAACTGCTCTAAGTACTTACTTCCAAACAAAAGCTGGGCATCTACTTTTTCCATGTAAAATTGGCAAATAAATGCAAGAATCTCATTAACTGTTCTGTACAAATAAAAGTAGACAGCTCTGATAATGCAAATTTCTACTTTATAAAGATTTTCATCTAATTAATGCAGAAGGAATATGTGAATTGGGATGGGAAAGTATCTGTAACCACCCCTCCATGAAATTAAGGTAGCAATCATTAGTGGATATTAAAATCATTAAAACCACAACCATTTTTAAAGCATCACTAAAATCACTAAAAGTGGGATAACTAGATATAATATGCCTCTTACTGAGACATAATATGAAGCACAAAGAACACCTATATAGTATTGCTTTAAAAAAGCAAAAAAACCCAGACTGTAAATTTTATCAAGTTAAGATGACACTACAAGGAAACAGCAAGAACAATCTAATCTGTGAAACTTTGTAAAAGAATTACTAGGTCTCTTCATTAATGGAAATGGGGTTGGGGTAAAGGGAAAGGACTGTAACAGACTGAAAGAGACTTAGGAGACATAACCACCAAATGCCATGTGGGGTCCCTAACAGGATCCTATTTTGAATAAATCAAATCTTAAAAAACATTTTTGAGGTAAATAGGGAAATTTTAATAAGTTGGGTATTTGATGATATTAAGAATCGTCATTGTCAATTTTGGTATGAAAATCATATTATTGTTCGATAAGAAAAGGTAAATATCTCTCTAAAAGATACTAGGGGTAATATTTGAGAAAACATGTCATGATGTCAAAGATTTGTTCTAAAATACAACAGAAAAAAATGAATAGATAAAAACAACTGTAGCACTACTGAACCAAGATAATGGGTATGTGGAATTCATTATATTAGTATCTAACTGAAATCTTCAATAAAAAGTTAAAAAATATTAATAAATATTCCTATGTGAATGATCCATTCAAAGTAAAGAAAATCAAAGCTTTCAGAATCATTTAAAAACAAGTTTACTTGTTATTTTTATGTATCATAAACATAAAGAAAAGAAAAACAAAATAAATTCAGTTTAACAGTTAAACAATATTGCACCAATAGAAATGTACCAGGATAGATTTAAATGACATGAATTAAATTACAAACTTTTTTCTACAGCAGTAATTCTCAACTCTTGCTACAAAGTAAAACCATCTAAGGATCTTAAAAAATATATAAATGCCAGTGACTCACTCCCACTGATTCACAATCTGGGTTAGGGCCCAGTAACTTCAACATGCAGTAAAAGTTTGAAAAACACTGTTCTTCTGTAAGGGCTAAATATTTACCTTTATAAATAAATGTTTGCTAATCTGTTCACAATTTTAAATATTTTAATGTCAACAGATTTCTTAAAAAAGCTTGCTTTTCTTTTAAGACCTTATGATGAGAATGCCTATTACTTCATTCAACTTAAGATATACTCAAAGCTCTAAAATAACTATTCTTTGTATGCATTATCTGCCCTAATTTTTAAAACGCAGACAACATGATCATGAATAATTACTTCCAGCAATTTTTCTAAAAGTGAACTATCCCTTAATAAATTAACTACATTTCTTAACATGATAAAATGATCATTATAATGATGTCTCAATTTATAATCTCAAGGATTTTTGATCACCTTGTTCTTTAAAACAGAATATGTGAATGACTAATATAGTCTGCCAGGTTTGTGATTATGTACTCAGAGGTCAGATTTTTAACTAATTACAAAGCACCATAGGTCTCCCTTCTCTGAATAAATCACATTTTCTGAGGTACTATGATCTCTAGCACTAAAAGAAACAGAGAAGCCAAACATAAATGCTAGTTTTAAAAAATGACTATTCAAAATAAGTTAAGATTTATAGTATTGATTCTAAAAATAATTAAATTCAATCAAGTGGCTAGATATAACACAAAAATTATTGTAAAGTGAAACCCCTCAAATATTTAGTAGAAGACTATCACCTTATATTTGTGTTCTTACAAAATCTGTGAAATAAAGGGGTACTCTATCAGTTATTTCATTTTGAACAAGAACTTTGTGAGGACTACTGAGCAGGCAATGAATCCCATCAATAGTAGTTTGGTTGTACTTTGAAGTCACCTGATCAAATATTATTGTATAGAAAGAAAACATGAAAAAGATTTAGTTATTCCAAAAGGCAAGACTTTACTAATCCAATATTGGATGTCACTGTAAAGGGCATGTAAAAACCACATAAAAAGCAAAACAGTTAAAAAATTCTTACTAAAGATCATATAATATCCACCAAAAGTGTGAAAAAAAATTATCTTCATGTCCTTCAAATGGATACTTTTGGATTGAGATCAATTCATTAAAGAGATAAATTATTTTAAAATACTTTTCCAAAAACTGACCAGTGTAAAATAGGTGAATAAAGCTCAAACCAAATATGAACATAACATCATTTATAAGCATTTTACAAGAATTACTGTACATCCCAATAGAAGGTAGGCAGATAACCAATTTAGAAAATAAATACTGAATAAACACTTAACAACTGCAAACTAGATTATAAAAGAAAATAATAGACACTTTCCTATCAAATTAATATCTTATGAAATTTAAAAATACCCAAATGCTGGTAGGGGGAAGAACAGCCAGCCTCATATACCATTTATGTTAGTTCAATATCACCAGGCTTTAACATCTTCTTTGAGCCAATAATTCTAGTTCTAGGAATCCAGTCTAAGAAAATAATATGACGGGCAAAAAAATTATGTACAGTACAAGGGTGTTCGTATAGAAATAGATTAAATGTCCACTTTCAAAAGTATATCTATTAGCATGCTATGCAAGTATTAAAATTTTATCTTTTAAAAAAATTCTAAGTAAAATGTCATTTATAATACATTAAAAACTGCAAATACAGTACAATTTTAATTTGTATAAAATACATATTTACATCAAAAGAGAACATACAAAAGTAAATGGTTGTATCTTGTGAATGATCAAAACTAGAGAAATAATAGATTTTTAAAACTTATAACCCACCTACTTTCAAAAACTATTTGAAAATACTTTAAAAGCCCAGTTATAACAAGATGCAAAAGCATTAAAACAGGTAAAAAATGAAGTCGCTTAGGAAGAGAAATTCATATTTTTACCACAAAACATTTTCCTTTTTCTTATGAGACAAAGACGTAGAAACAAAAATACATTATATTAAAAAATTCGACACAAAGCTGGAAGACACTAGACAATTTATTAAGAACTGAGGAACTTAATGTTTTTAATGCAAAAGTGTAGAACACTTAAAAATGATTAAAAGTATAGAGTGAGATAGAAGTTACTTGCACTAGGGCTTCATAATCTTTTATGAAAAATACTTTATTATTACTTTTTAAAAAATTTCACCATGGTCATGAGATCATAAGGAAAACAGTGATAAATTCCCCATGAGAAGAATCCAGGTGTCTTCTAACCATAACTCCACCTGGGATCCCTCTCCATCTAAATATACCCAGATGGGCAAATGCACATAACTCCTTAGGATCTAAGGAAGTGATTGTTGTTGTCATTTGTTGATGCTAGCTCAAGTTTCTTGGTATTTTATCTTTAAATGGTTTCTTGAATGAACTGCATGTTAATTTTTCAACTTCTCAGAAACTACTTGTAAAATCTTGATGCCACCATCTACTTTATCTGAGTATTTTAAATAATGTATCTGCCAAGTGCTTAGCAGAATGCCTAGGACCTAGAAGCTACTTGATGTATGTTGAATCTTTTCTGTAATATAATCTCCATCAGTAAAAGTTTAATAATCTATAGTAGTAATTATAAGCAAGGGCTATGTTTTACTTATCACTCACTCTTGACTTTGCCTTTAAAAACTGCACACTATGAAACAGTCAATCTTATTAATTTGCAAGGAAAACTGAGGGAATTAAGACTTAAACTAGGCCCACACAGTGATAGAGATTCTGTCAGGAAAAAGGGTAAGCAGCCCAAAGCATCTACTAGAGTCACGATAAACAGTTAAGGCTTATACCAGACACATCAGGAAAATTAGAATAAAGGGTCAGTTTTGTTTGAAGTCACCAGAATTAATTTCAAATATCAACTGTTTTTCTTGTGCATTAGAGAGTCTCTCTCCACATTTGTGTCACTTAGATTTCATATTTACAAGTGAGTAGGATGATTGTTACACATCCACATTAAATAAATATTTCTAAGAATTACTTTATTATAATACTTTTTTAAATGATGGATATAAACTAAACTGTAAGAGCGAGTGTATGAACCACCAATTATGGGTTCCACAGGGATTAAAATCCTGACTTAAAGATAATTATACAAACACCAGAAATTAAGAAACAATTTCCCAAACATATCAAACTGTAAAATTCCACCTTAACATAAATCACTTCGTTCATTTTACTTACAAATTAACATTTTCCCTTGTTTTTCCCCCTTCATCTTGACTCCATCAACTATTAGCTGCGTATTTTTGAATGTATTTTTCTTAACTGGCTCAAATCCATTGTGGGACAAAGTGAAACGATTAAGACAAAATACAAATACATAGCAAATTAAATTTTATAGAAAATTTCTTCTAGTTTAAATTATTTTTTAAAGGAGCTAAAATATGCTTTGAAAACACCTGTATGCCTACTCTCATTACATATGTTTTGTCTATTAACATTTCACTATTTCCATGCAGCACTAAACTTAAACAATCAGATTAGCCCCTAAAGAACAGGCACAGGGACTTAGACCTAGAGAGTATGACAAGTTTAAAGTGCAAACATTTCATTAAGAATTCAACAGTATTTCTTCATTAGAACTTCTGTTCTTTTATTTTGAGAGTGGAGTGAAAGACAAGGCAAGGGTAGTAAAAGGAATAAAACTAATATAATTTTAATTATACTTACGAAGAACATTTTAGGATTTTTCTAAAAGCATACATACTCTTTCTCACCTGAGAAAAACAAAACTCATAAAACCCAACAATTTGTTAAAGTACAAAATAGGAAATTCATTATACTTACTGGAATTTAACAGACACTTTCCCATTCGGCAAAATGGGAAAAAAGTGGTATAGGCAATAGAAATCATACCTAAGAGGGATGTCTCCTTGGCAAATGCTGCAGCAATAGCTGGGTCCAATGCAGGTTGTCCATCCCCAGATGGAAGATCAGGTCGAGTATAATCCCTACTTTTATCATTGTTGTATTTTACATTCAAATTCACAAGTTTGGAAAAATCAATCCTTAAAGTACAGCAAGCATTATAAATATTCTGACCATCTAGGGCCTGTAAAAGTGAATGAAGTATATTAGCAATCTAAAATAAGGAATAAAAATCAGCGAAAGTATGATTTTGACAATAAAACTCAACAATGAAAACCTGCACATAAAAGCTGTGCATGTATTTCACACATACTTTGTTGTTCCAGCTGTACATGTATCAGTTTCCACCTGAAACTATCTTCTTTAAATAGAAAACGCTACTTAAATCTAAACTACAACCATCTAAGAACCACGCTCATATTTTTAACCGTAGAAAACAAATAATTTTAAAAAAATTAGTAAGGGTCAAATATAGTCAGACTTACCAAAGTAGTACCATACCAGTATGCATAATAAAGTTAACTGTACATATATTTATTGCTGTATGGCAGTACTTATATGAATTGGTATAGTTTTCAAAGGTAACTGCTGTTTGATGCCACATTACATGAAGTTGCCTCATTATAGCGTGTAACAGCAATTCCCATGAAATGGAGCAAAAAAATTAGTATCACTCTTAACTTGAAGTGTTCAACCTGAGTCAGAATACCTTGATAAAATTAGCAAATTCAATGTCATTACAGGAAAGTTTTAAAACAGAAGAGTGTTAGGTCTAAGCATAAAGGCCTAGACTCAATTAGGTCATCTTGAGCAACTTAACTTCCCTGAATCTCAAATTCTTAATCTGGAAAACAGAGATGATAATGGCTGCTATGCTTCCTCACAGAGTTATTAAGACTAAATAAAAGGTCACATATATGAAAGTGTGCTGTGAATTATATGGGACTATGCTGCTGTTATGATTATCTTGGTTTTTTTCCTGCTTCTGTATAATTACCCATTTCTAGTACATCTAGGTAACTGGGGAACAAACTAGAAAAATGGGGAAATATATTGTCAATTTTTCAGAAGAATAAACACGCCTTGCTGTGGATAAAGTAAACCTGTATAGTTACTTAAGTATATAAAGCTTTCAATCCAAATACTCCTGCTCTCTGGAAATATAAAACCTTTTTCCTTAATATACAAAATGAAGTTTTATGTGACTATTTTACCAAGCTAAAAACTAACCTAAAAAATAATTCAACATGAGTTCACCCACTTCAATACAGTACTGGTAAAAAACTCACTTCATACACATCAGGGTCTGAATTACATTTAAGTTAGGCAACGCACTTATCATCACATTAAAAGTGGAAGCCAGGTATCAATTTTATCAGCCAGAATAAAATAACTATTAATTCAATACTCTGCTGCAAAGGCAAATAAAGCATTAAAAATAGGTATTAATTTACTCAGGTAGCATTCCTATAGGGAAAATGTGAGAAAAGTAATAGAATCTATGTTTCTATATAGCATACGATTATTAAAAGATGGGTAGCATAATTGACTCTTAGGTGACTACTTCAATATTATCAAAGAAAGAATGATACCTTATGAGAAAAGATATGGCTTCGAATCATACTATCTACGTTAATGCTAAAAGTATGGTACTGATAACAAAATTACCAAATCCTCACCAAGTAAACTTTTTTTAGGGGCTGTGTTCTTCCCAAGCAATACTGAAGTAGACTGCCAAATTATCTACAATGACTATGCCAATTGTGAGGAAAGCCCTCCAGAAATGGGCATTTCCCGTTTTAACATTTTAAAAAACATTTTTATGTAGATGGGAGATACACAAGTATGCCTAAGGTGTAAGAGCTAGAGAAATAAGCAAACAAGATGTACATTAAAACCACCTTTTGGCAAAAGAGGAGAGAAACCAAAGCCGAGGATGCATGAAAATAGGAATCCAGGCATTTTTAATAGCCAGCTAAAGTAAGGTGACCACAACAAAGGAGTAAAAATCAAATTTAAATATATATGCAAGCTCAATTCATGCTCATATGTTTGTAAAATCCCAGAAAATAACAGTAGTGCACAAACCAGTCTAGTGGTTCAGCCATCAGGAACACAGTAATCTTGCTGGAGCAAAGATTTCTGACAGTAAAAGCTCAAGATAATTTGCAGAAAGACCTTTTAAATGTGCCTACTCACAGTGAAAGTTTAGACAGTAAGCAAAAACAATCAGGAAAAATATTTTCATGTCAATTTAAAATCTATGGCTAAAACATGATAATCAAAAAACATGAAAGATATCAGACATAAAGTAGATAGTTAAAACAGCATAATGAAACACTGAGTATTGAAAATACGAAAAGCCACAATAAAACTTTTTCCATTTTATTGCAATGTTTACTTTTTATTTATATAACTTAATTTCTTGAAGAGATTGTTAGGGATCAGATTTAACAGATGTTCACAGAAACCTATGCCTGAAAAGGCAATCATAGTAAGATTAGATTACATAACCTGAGAACTAGTAAGTACCAACACACTAGAGAGAAAGGTTATCTGAAAGGTCGATTGAAAAAATGTCTACCTTACAGAGTGTATTATGATAAATTATTTACCTCTGAAAATCTCAGTATCCCCTTGCAACAGAGGAAGAAAAACCTGTTCTGTTTACAATATAAAGTAGTGGTCAGAAAAAAAATGGGGTTATAGCACTTGGTAAACTATTACGATTATATTATTACTTATACATCCTTTCTGTACCTAAAGCTAGTTTTGCTTCCCAAATGAGATTCTGAGGATAGAAATGAAATGAAACAGAACTAAAATATGTTCTGGGTTCCACAGAAGTAATCTTGATCTGAAGGAAGCACTGAAGTATTAGAGACCATAATTAGTCTAAAAGTAAAAGAAAGAGTGAAAAGGAGAAAAACAGGTAAGACAAATATAAGACAGTTGATTTAATGGTTTCCTCATAATGGTTTAATAATGCATTATTAATGGCTTAATGGAATAATGATAATGAGATATATGGCACAAAGAGTTAAAAAGATATAGCAAAGTAGATTTAAGTAAGATATACAAACAGATTAAGGCATTTGGAAGTAAAGATGTGCCATGCAGTTTTCAATGGTAGTCATGACATGGGAAAATTTTACTTCTTGTAATCGTCTCTCACCCTTTATACGTAACAAGAAAAAAGACAAATGATGGGAACAAAAAGTAGACTAAGAATCTACTCAGAAGATTCGTTTTCTAAATATCTTTAAGAAGAATACAGGATATAGTCCTAAATAAACTGAGAGCCTATGACAGCATCTGAACCACCTCTGTATTGATATATTTCAGCCAAACTATCTTGAAAACCAAATTTATTATTTTAAAATTCCCCCTGGAAACCAAGTAAAATCTTATACAGGTATGCATGCACAATACAATCCTGCTATCTTCTCAAGAGCACAAAACTTTTGTTGTACCTACACCAAGCAGAAATGTAAAATAATACAAGTCTATGTTCTGGATAACTATAGCTATCATTAGTCTAAAAATAAACATTTCTTTTTTATGAAAAATATTAAGGTTTCCTAGTATTATTTTAATGCCACCAATTTCTACCATCTATAATGCTACATGGTATGCTAAATTATGACGGGATTAATAAAATTAGCTATATTGACATATTAATATATAAAAATATATATCTAAATGAAAAAAATACCACTATGGCAAGAGAAGCTCTAGACTTACTAATTTTGCTTGTTGAGCATTTACTGGATCACCATACTGAAGCAAAGCTTGAAATTGGTTATTTTTTGTAAATGTGATTATCTTCAATACAGCACCAAACTTAGAAAATATCTGTTAAAACATTAAAATCAAAACATTATTTATCTATTATATTATTTCTCTAATTTATAGATAAGTATGCAAATTAAATTAAACTTACTTGGTGAAGAACATCAAGTGTTACAGGGTAGTACATATTGTCAATAATTATTCTAAGTACTGGACTCTGCGCTGGAGTCACTGCACTCTCACTAACTGTGGTGCCACTAAGAGGAGTATTTGCTGTCTGTACAGCTGTCACAGCTTGAAGAACTGCTTGAGCACGCTGAAAATTAAGATTAAGTAGTTTAGAAACACACCCATTATTGTCACATACTTTGCAACATACTATACTATTAGTTCATTTCTCCTCTAGAACATACATAGATTAAACAAAATTTAATGCCCACTCAATAAATATTTTTGAGCACCTGCTCTGAGGCAGGTACTGTCTGTTCATAATTCAAATTTTCTACTAGTGCTTAGTTAAAAAAAATTATCTAGGTTTTGGGATCAACATTCAACAGGCAAAAACAGGTAATGTAATTTATTCTCAAAACAACAACATTTAGTTTGACAGATGTACATAACCAGAAAATGTTTTCAACAGAAAGTTTTAGAGAACAATAAAACTTTAAATTTAACATTATTCACTACATAAAGCAGTTACACGGTACATCTCAACAAGGAGTTAACTGGATTATTCAAAAGACCTCCTATAAAGCTTATTACTTCTAATATAATCTTTAAAAAGGAATCTTAGGATACAAATAAGTCTTTTTGCATACCATTACTAACTTCTGACACTAAAATTTTTAGAACAAAGACTGATGTGCACTCCGTACAAAGCCAGAACATTTTCAGGAAAACTTTAAGATATAATATGAAGGATATTTCTCATATATTTTATGGTATCAAATACACCATTAATTGTAAAATGCACTATTTTATGTGTGACTAATAAGATGTTGCCAATCAAACTCTGATGGATCAACAGCTGTATGATACATCTTGATTTACGAGATTTTAAAATGTGAAAAATATATATATAAAATTGAATAAATACAGTATTTTTAGGAAATCTGTCAATCAAATCAAATGTTGAATGCTTTTATTACTATTATGCCTTTCATATTATTATTGTGACATGTTCTCTGATAAGAAAATAATGTTTACCTTACCTGGGTCAGAAAACATACATAAAATAGTTAAATATAACAATGACAAATATCTCTACATTGCTTTATAGTTTGAAAAAATCTTATTAGCAGATAAATAGGAATACAAACTGTGCAATGATAAATAAAAGGGAAAGAGAATACAAAAGAATTAGGCCATTTATGGAAATAAACAATAACAACCATTTTACTGAAATATTACATAACCAAGGATCATATAGCAAACATCATTTAAATGCTATTTAAATAACCTTAAGTGACTGTGACTCATTAATTTAAACCCAACATTCTAAAACATGACAGTTAATAGACACTTTTATACTGCTATGGAAAAAGTTATTAAGAAAATAGGTAAAATTAGATTTCTAGAGCAATATGTATCTATTTAAATGTTTGAATATATTTAAATAAAATACTTTAAGTAGCTCATTGCAATTTTACTTTCTTCATTACTGAACATGTTCTTACAAATATATATCTATAACAAGTATGGACTATCACAAAGTAGAAAAATACTAACATCTACTGTTTCAAATAACAAAAATATGTGTTTTTAAAATAGGAATCACTTGATCACAGCAACTCTGTCACTCAGTCTGCTTTCCCTTATCAAACACTCACTAGTATTATCTTGGGTATCCTTCAAGAGATACCACCTACATATACAAGCATACATGTATATATCTATTACGTACTTTTTTTTAGTACGATTTATTGTTCTCCATCTTCCTTTTTTAGCTTAATTATATGCTCCCGTATCAGTAACAAATGACTTCATACATGTCTTTTTCTAATTCATGGATTGCAGTTGGCTTGCCAACCTAAATTTTAATTAACCTATCAAAATATTACACATACACAGTAAAGGACACAAATCCTCTTTGTATAGAACTCAATAAAATATCACAAAGTGGACATCTCTGTGAAATAACTACCCAGATAAAAACATTATCATCAACACTCCATAAGCCAAATTCATGCTTCCTCAAAATTATATAAATGGAATCATATCAGATTCTATCATATGTTCTACTTTGGTCTAGCTTCTTTCAATAATCATTACAAGGCACATCCATATTTTACAGGTGCCACTCACTTGTTCATTCCTATTGCCATATTTCACTGACTGAATATACCACAAAATATTCTAATGCTCCTAAACATTATCATTTCCAGCTTTGAGCTACTACTACAGTGTTTCAGGAACTACCTCATATATACCTTTTGAAATGCATAAATATACACACACACGTTTTCTCAGGTACGTAACTAAGGAGTAGATAATTACTAAGTCAAAGAACACATACATGCTCAACTTTAGTAGCTATTTCAAGTTTTCAAAAATGGTTCTACCAATTACATGCCCATCACTTATATATGAGAATTCAAGTTTCTTTATACTGTCACCAACATTTGATGCTACTTCTCTTTTTAATTTTAGTCAGTCTGGTATATATGCATGGTAGTAACCCCCTGTGATTTAATGTGCATTTAAGGCCCTCAATCTAAATCTAACCCACTCTTTGTGTATCAGGATGGCTTTCTAAAGGAAAAAATAGCTAAAGAGAGACCTAAAGATATTTAGCAACTAGCCATGTAAAGTGTGGGGTGGAAGGGTGGCGCAAAGGCAGGCAGGCAGGCAAGCCACAACACTCCACACGTAAGTGAGAACACATTGACATAATGGCAGCAAAAGACTGAAATCAAGAGAAAGCATGCCAAGTTTGAGTATCTACCATTACTTCTGGGACAGAAGCACAAGCAAATAGGGCAGGACTAGCCATAAGACAGAAAACAGAAATAGTAGTGATCTGAGAAAGGGCCTTTATCCTGAACATGAAAAGGACCTACTGCAGGGAGGTAACTTAGATTTCAGAGAGCTACATACTGTCTGCACTAGGGAAAAAGAATTCAAGAGGGAAAAGAAAGCAGATTAGTAAGAGAACTGTTGTAATAACAGAGCAAAGAGAGGTGACTATGTGTGAGAAACAGAGCAGGAGAGATGAAGATAACTAGGCAGATAATTAAGGTGAGTAAACTGGTAGGTCTTGGTGATTTTATGAAGGGTTGTGGAAGAATTCATGGTTAACACACATATTTATTTGCCACTCTTTTGTTATGAAATCCTATTAAAATGCCTATAGGTGAATGAATATAAAATGAAATAAACAAAAACACTGAAGAGAGCAAAGGTCATCATTGGCTGAAAATAATTTTACCAGATTTTTAGAACACAGAAAATGAATGGAACCAAATAGACAGAAGACACAGTGAATACACAGCACACAGGGGCTACACTGGTTTGCCACAGGAACCAGATCAGAAATTAGCAGGTTCACAGAAGGGAGAGGGAGAAAACAAAAGGATAAATGGAAAGTCTAGCTAATGAAAATAAAAATTAAATGCCTCTTCTCTCTCTCCTCTGGATCAACTTGCCCCTTCATCATTAAAAAAAACAAAAACAACAATTAAAAAGCCTGGCCTCAGAGGAACCAGAAATTCTAGTGAGTTTCTTGGTCAGGAAGAGAGGCCTCTTTGGCATTTGGGGGTGGGTGTGGCTGGGGGTGGATGTACCAGCTTACGATCCAACTCATTACTTTATGCTACAGGGAAGCATGCAAGTCCAATAAATCCTAATTGTTCATTGTGAAATATGAACAGACAAAAAAGGGGGAAAGGAGAGTGAGAACAAGATAGACATAAAAGCTAACACTGAAAAAAGATAATTCATCATGAGGTATTTTTAAAATACTATAATCAGCATCCTCAAAGAACTGTAAAGTCCCTAAGATATGACCAAATACAATTGTAAAAAGGATTATCAAAGAAGACTGAAGGGCTTTTGAAAATTAAAAATCTGATTACAAAAATTTTTTCTTCAACAGAAGGAACTTTACTTTGATTATTCCTTCTGTTTGGAATAAATGGCTTATTCCTTCATCACTTTTAAGTTTATTATTCAAATATCCCTTCTCAATGGGAATTGCACTGGTCATCCTATTTAAAATTACAAGTCCCCCTCTCACACAGACATTTATCTACATACGCACTATCTTAATTCTTAACGTGTTCCTTTCACGTTTTAAACCTTTTAAAATGTGTTCATAAATTATATTAATAAAAATAATAAACAAAATTGGGATATCAAATGCCATTTTAAGAGTGCACTGTGCTAAGTGAAATAAGTCAGGCATAGAGAGACAAATACTACATGATCTCTCACTTATATGTGGAACCTAAAAAAAGCTGAATTCATATTAATTCATTCATTCTGGTTACTAGAGGTTGGGAACAGGGAGAGAGGAGTGGACAGGGACAGCGGAGATGCTGGTCAAAGGTATAGTTTCAGTTAGGAAGAATAGGTTCTGGTGCTTTACTAAATAGCATGGCAACTATAGTTTATAATAATGTATTGTTATGACTCTGCAAAATGTATATTTGGTCTTCAACCTATTTCCTGATACATAACTCCTAAAAACCTTGGAATTGCCAAAGTAATGTCTTTCTGTACGCTAATGAGTTGACTGATGGCTGGCAGCTCCCCTTCAGGATAGGGGCTGGTGGCCTGAAAGACTAAGGCATGATTAGAGGGTAGGGACTTTCAGTCCCACCCCCACAACCTCCAGGGAGGAAAAAAGAGTTGAATGTTAAGTTGATCACCAATGGCCAATGGTTTAATCAATCATGCCTATGTAATGAAACCTCCATAAAACCCCAAAAAGACAGGGTTAGGAGAGCTTCTAGGATAGCTGAACATGTGGAGGTTTCTGGAGGGGTAGCATACCTGGGGAGGGCAAGGAAGCTCCCTGCCCTTTCCCCTATCTTGCCCTATGCATTTTTTCATCTGCATCTTCGTAATATTATTTATAATAAACCGGTAAACATCTGTAAAACAAAGAGGGGATCATGGGAACCACCAATTGAAACTGGTTGGTTCCACAGGCCTGACCTGCAACTGGTTGGAAGGGGAGGGGGTTGCCTTGTGGGACTGAGCCCTCAACCTGTGGGATCTGATGCTATATCCAAGTAGGTGGTATTGAAAATGAACTGGTTTGGAAGACACCTAGCTGATGTCTGCTGTAGAACTGATTGCTTGTTTGGTGTGTAGGGAAAAATTCCTCCATATTTGGTCACGAAGTCTTCCATGTTAACTGTTGTGGTGTGAGAGCAGAAGAGAAATAGTTTGGGTCTTTCCACATTCAACTGAGTATTTCAAAATAGTTAAAAGAAGGATTTTAAATGTTTTTACCACATAGAAATAACTATTTGAGGTGATGTATATGTTGGCCTAATTTGATCATTCCACAAGGTACATATATGTCAAGACAGCACATTGCACCCCATAAATATGTATAATTGTTAATTAAAAATAAAATAAGTAAAAAATTAAATAAACGCAAAACCAAGTAAAAACAGAGCATATGTTTCCTTTTGGTATACTTCTTCGTGCTAAATTCTTGGAAGTATACATTCTTGTTCAAAAGAAATGAAAAATGTATTATCAAACTACAAAAAGAGCTGAAATTTTAGCCCTATCTTTTAGGCAAAAGTTTACAAGCTTATTTTTCATAAATTATCAAAATGATTTCAAGTCACTTTTTATGAAGAGACAAAAGTCTATGAGAAATTATTTTCCATTAAATTTTCATTAAGACAGTTTACATTTTACTGAAACAGAAAAACATAATTAGCTTAAAAATGATACTAAAAGAGCTAAAAATCTTTAGACAATTATAGCAGTCCTACATAAGTCTAAAAACATTTACATTATTTTTAATACATTAATTTTAAATAATATCTTTCACACTGTATTTTTAAAACATCAATACATTCCTATATTTTTCATCCACAAGATGTTTTTTCCCAGGAAAATCAATTAACACATCTTCAAAAGGAATTTTTCCACAAGAAATTAAGACCTTTAAAAAGTCAAATAACCAAAGGCACTGAACGTTATACCTTAAAGTCCAACCAAGTAGAAGAATTATATAAATCATTTACGCTAGTAAGTCCCACCTCTTAAATAGTTTTGACACAAAAATTTTAACTTGCAGTAAGAAAAGAACATTTTTGACCAGGGCTTTAAAGGAATTCAAAATTCCATGATATGTAATACTTAGGGACATTCTGAATGAAAATACCATAAAGATAATAAGAAAATGCCTACAGAAACATTTTCTGAGTGGTTAAATATTTTATTTCCCATTACTATGTTTATAAGATTCTTAATAGGTTCTAGGCCATTTTAATCAGGTTACCTACACATACTCACTTGGTTTAATGTATTGTCTGTCTTTAGCTCTTTGTGATTGGAATACTGGATATAAATCGGTTGGTTACGAAGATGAGGTGTCACAGCAGAATAGTAATTAACCATAGTAATAGCTGCTTCCTCTGTTGCTAGTTCCAAAAATGCCTGAAAAATAATAAAAGTTATAATATACATTAAATTCAAATAAATTTCAATATCTGTGTAATCTATTAAGCTGACTTAAAAAAAATCAATTATCTAGTTATATTTAAATGTTGTGATAAGCAGAATTAAAAATCTCTTATTGAAGTTTGGGTATACAACTAAACCCAACCTCAGAAGAAAACTGAGCACCTGGTGCTTCTGCCTTCCACCTATGATCTTCCACACCCTACAAATCTATTTCCCCCAACAAAAGCTAGATAAAATGTAGCATCAGAATTTTACTACTTCTACCCTAGAGAATATGAGATCTCAAAAGTCGTTTGATAAGCAGTATAATTATATACAAAGAAAAAATTAAAAATTAAATGTCAGATTAACTATAACATTAACTATAATCACAGGAATGTTATTAAACTTTATTATTCTTTTAAATGACAGCATTAAAAATTTTTAAATAAAATTTCATATTTAATATACCTAGGCCCTAATGATATAGTTATACCTATTAAAAGAAGACTATCCAGAATTACTCCCTAATTTTTGCTAATGCTACCAGATATCATTACTGATTTCTGATATTACAAAGAACAGAGCCTCAATAAAAGACATACTTCATTTGTATTTCTCAGAGTTTCATTATAACAAGTCCTAAAGTGTTAAATTTAGAACAGTGTTCCAGTAGAGTCATAAAGTAAATTCAAAAGGCAAAATCTCAACACTATGGTGACTCATTCATTTTGACTATCTAGCATTAGTTTCCCACAGACATCTACCAAGAAAAGTTAAAGTAAGACTTCTGTTATGTTCTTCCAGAAAATTAACCTATTTTCTACCCTTTTATTAGGTGATTGATATCTGTTGGGTAGTTTGGAGTTTAACATTTCACAAACCCTAAAAGAACTGTACCTGATTTTTTCCTTTCAGCATAAGGATGTTGGTTACCTTACCAAAAGGTAAGCCTAAAGCAATAACTTCAGTTTCTGTCACTTCCCCAGGTAGTTTTCGAATATGAAGTACACGAGAAGGTGCACCATCCATTTTATCTTCTCCTTTAAATTTTTTACTATCATTACCATTGGCTGAAAGACATTAAAAAAATAGTCTCTATATATTAACAATAAAAGAATATGGTAATTTTCCTTATTTGTGTAAAAAAACTACAAAACACATTTTTAAAAAACCTTAAAAACATACCTGGGTATACCTGAATAATTCCTAAAAATTAAAAAAAACTGAGCTTTCAAAGGAATAGAGAAATTTATATTACTGAATGAGTATCAATCAGTTAAGACTGTCATTAAATAATGTTTATGAACAGATATATGTAAACAGTAGTAAGTGATAAGCAAAAACATTAAAATGTAATCTCAAAGAAACTGCACAATGACTAAAGAATACAATTACAGCCATGTACCACGCAATTACATTTTAGTCAACAATGGGCCACATATACAATGGTAGTGCCACAGGATTATGTTTTTACTGTACCTTTTCTATATCCAGATATGTTTAAATACATATATACTTAACATTATGTTACAACTGTCTTCAGTATTCAGTACAGTTAACATGCCACACAGGTTTGTAGCCTAGGCACAACAGGTCTACACCACATTGCCTAGGTGTGCACTAAGCTGTACCATCTAGGTTTGCGTAAGCCCATTCTATAATGTTTGCACAATGACAAAATCTAACAAAACATTTCTCAGAACATGACCTCTCATTAAGTGAAGCATGACTGTATCATGCAATTTAATCATCTTATGACAGACTAACAGAAATACCAAAAGAAACACATGAAAAAATTGAGCTGGCAAAAATTACGAAGATTCAAATTTTACCTGAAAAATTATAAATTGATCAATTTCAAAAATGTACTCAAAAGTGGGATCAAAGAAGGCAATGTTATAAAAATGATTATGTAGTCAATCCACATTCTGGCTTATCTACACTGAGCCTTTCCTAATATGTTAATATTACCACTTAATCTACTTAAATATTTTGTGCTATTAACATCAATATACTATGAATTACTCATGCAATTAATAACCATATTCTGTTACCCTGAGCTTTAAAGTAAACTAATATATTTCAATCAACAAATTAGTTACCTGCCTCCATTCCAAAGCTTCACCAAAAGCAAAAATATTAAAGATGCCTATAAAATAGGTGGTGTTTTACGTAGAATTGTTTAAAGAACTTGTAGTCTATTCACTATGTCAGATTGATGGTTCTTAATCTTCTATGGACTCAAGGATATTTCCGAGACTCTAACTAAAATGAAGGATCCTTACACATTCAGAAATATACATAGATACTGCATTTCGAATAAAATCTTAGGTACTTTACAGTACTTGCCAAAACATTCAATACAATCCATAAATAATATCGTGTGTGTATATTCAACAATATCTATAAAACTCTAAGATCATCTTGATCTTAAGTATTTTCAAAATTCATTCACTCATGAATTCTTTAAACATTTACTGAGTATCAAGGATGTGCCTAGCACTGTTTTAGGCTCTGGAGATAAAACAATGAACAAGATAAATATGATTCCTGATGCTCTATAGTCTAGTGGGAGAGGTGGACTGCATGAACCAGATAATGTCTGATAGTGATAAATACAATGAAGAAAGTAAAACAGAGTGATGTGATTAAAAGTGAATTTGCCAATGACTGGGAGAGAGTGGCGGTAATGACTTTATTGTATAAGCAGAGAAGTTAACTCTATGTGATAGTATGTGAACTCACTTGATAATTTACCTGTCAACCTATACTTAAGTCATATTTTACTCTAAGAGTTTCACTTAGGCTTATATACTTGAATGGCCAGCCAATGCATTTAAAAATCCCCTTAGGTTGTCTTTGTACAGAAAAGGAGTAAACTATGGCTTCTAAACACACTGTCCTGAAAATCTTGGCTGGCTAGCTCTGCATCACTCCAAAAATAAGAAAAACTACAGGAAGCTATCCATACCTCCTTTCATTACTGAGGAATGTTTGTGAACGCACAGCCACAACCTTTTGACAGGTTTTGACAAATTTGTCAAAAAGAAGAAAGAGGCTAAACTTTCTATTTTGTGGTATCTTATGTAACAAAATCATCATAGGGTTTGTCCATTGAAAATCTAAGTTAAAACAGGGAATTAAAAAATACATACAAAGCTTAAAACATGCTGAGTTCAGAAACCTGATAGTTTGTTCTTGCTCATTAGTTTGAATAACAAGGACAAATATTTCATAATCTAACCTAGAGCCCCATGTGTTATAGTTATGGTATTAAGATACTCAAAACAGCAAATTTCAGCTCTTCTAATATGGTCTGTCCTTCCTTCTGGGAGAAAGGTAAGAAAAAACCCACCAAAATAAAGATACTACCTATCACCGTACCTGTAAGGGGAAAAAAAGCTTTTTCGCATGATTTTTAGAATATAATCTCCAAAATGCAAAAGCCCACCTAAACCTATTATTAATGGAACAGTTTATTACTTTGGATTTGTATTGGATACTTTCTGGATGGTGCATGGCGGGCAGAAGTCAAACAGCTAAATAATATCGAAAGAAGGTGGTATACTTTTGAGAATCAAGGATTAAGATACACATTGGGGTTTCTTGGAAAAATATAGAAAATATAATTTTATTTTGCATCAATATTTAACCTTCACTGAAAGTCAACTACATGCCAGGCAACTGACAACTCTAAAATCTCTATTATCATGACCTATTAATGTCATTTACAGGTAAGAGATAGTTAAATGCCCAAAGTCAGGTCAGACAGTTACTAAATGGTAGAAAGAAAGAAAAGAAGAAATAAAAGAAAGGAAAGGGAAGGAAGGGAGGAAGGAAAAAGAAAGAAGGAAAAGGAAAGGAAAGGAAAGAGAAAGAGAAGGGGGGAGAGGGGAGGGAGGGAGGGGGAAGGGGTGGGAGAGGAAGAGAGAGGGAGAGAGAGGGAGGGAGGTAGAAAAAGGATTAAAACTTAGGGAGTGTGAATCCACAGCCTGTGGAGGTTTTCTTTCACGTTTTAGAGACAAGGTCTCACTCTATTGCCTGGGCTAGTGTGCAGTGGTGTCATCACAGGTCACTGCAACCTCAAACTCTTGGGCTCAAGCAATCCTCCTGCCTCAGCTTCCTGAGTAGCTGGGACTACAGACATGTGCCACCACACCTACCTAAATTTTCTATTTTTTTGTAGAGACAGGCTCTCCCATGTTGTTCAGGCTGGTCTCAAACTCCTGGCCTCAAGCAATCCTCCTCTTCAGCTTCCCAAAGTGCTAGGATTAGACGTGTTAGCCACCATGCCCCACCTGGCCTGTGCTCTCAAACCACTACACTACAAAAAGATCCCAAAGACAAACTTCACATCATACATGGGTGGCCTAAAAAAGATCTGTCTTCTGCTCCCATAGGCCAAGCCAGCTACTATGTAACTACCAAAATTTTACGCTACCTGATACTGTTTCAGTCAGTTAATAGCTTCAAGAAGGTAGCTACTAAGTATTCTTATCTTAGTACTAAATATTATGAAAGCCCTCACTTCAAATAATTGATACTATGAGAATGTACAACTAGGAAATGGGACTCCTTTAATCATGACCAAGCCTATTTTCATATATAAAAACATCCCAAGCCTAGGAAAAAGGGGGGGGGGGCAACGAGAAAGGGTGGCTCTCAGCTTACGAAACATGTAGGCCATTCATCACCCTATCAGAGAAATAAGTAGATTTGGGTCTATTAGGGTTACAGTTCTATGATTCTTCAGAAGACAACAGAATAATCTGAATTTCTTCCCATGATTCTTTCCTTCCATTCCCCCAATAAACCCAGAAACTTTTGTTTGGGTATGTAAAACTAGTAATAATTCAAATAATTTTAGGACTTTATGTTCAATTAACAAGGCATGCAATAATGTACTAATGGTAGAAATCTGTAAGTACAGAAGGATGTTAATCTACTCATAAATTAAAAACAAATAAAATTTTACAACTGTTTCTACTTAAACACTTCCTTCCAAACTCAAAACTGGATTACTACATCAATTCTAAAGCCAATCATCTTTACCTCTAATCAGTCCATCGCTTTTCTCCTTCTGACTGATCTTTGTTCTCCACTGGCTTTTACCTGCAATTTTCAAATAAATGGGTCTTCCAAGATCATGGGTAATTTTTAAAATCACCACATCCATCCGTGACCAAGGAACTGTGAACCCTCTCTTCCTTACTGAATTTCTCTGTTCTCACAGCACCCCTAACAATTTCTACTTCTACTTTTCTTACTTCCCCTGATTCATTTGAAACCTGCTTTGAACCTTCTGCTTACTCATTCATTCCCCAAAACTGTTAGTTTCTCAAGCTGTTTTGGCCCCAGGTCCTTCCTATCTTTACCTGATCATTATAAACACTCCCAGCACCTGGGTTTTGCAATTAACTTACTATTTAATTTGTAAATCTATTATTTTAGTCCCACTCATTCACTAACATACTTTCAATTGCATACCCACATAAAGTTTAACAGTTCAAAACTTTATACTTCATCTGCAGAGAAAACTATTTGACAAATTACAAGTACATCTTCATTCTCCAAGACTTTCAGACTCATGCATTTATAAAAGTTTTGGTAACTCCTTTTATTATCAAATATGATACTGAGAGGCAAAGCAGTTTTAATTCTAAGCAGTTTTAATTAGACTTAAAGGCAAAGCATGGTGTTACAGAAGCTGCTGGCTCTAGGAAAAATAATAAAATAAAAAGACTCTAAGAAAAATGAATGCCAGTATTCATTCTTATGCAAGAAACAGAAATCCCAAAGAGTTAACCAGAAAAAAAAGAGCAGATACATACAGATTGATGGTACTTCTGTTATTCTGCTGGCTGTTTAGTTAACTCCAACACCCCACCACATAAAAAGCTTCACTAGGCTTACTGCGCTTACTGCGAAAAGATGGCTTTAACTCTCTGCATTTCAAAGGAGCTGCAAAGCCTAGGTGCCAAAAGTACCTTAGGCATGAGCTAGAAAAATATAGAAGGCATCTAAAGGAAGGCTCTCATTACCTTTATATTGCAAGAAGACATGTTGTAAGAACCCTCATAAATATTCAAATTGTGAAATAATCTGTTTGGAATACTCTCAAAAGCATTATAACAAAACGATAGGGCATCACATACAAAATGTCTGTAAAAATTAAAATGAAAATCTCAGAGTTCTGAGTAATGTGTAACAAAATCTATGGGATGATTTTAGCGCTTTCACTTAAAGCAAAAGTCACACTTTTAGCAGCAGTAAATAAATCCTGCTATTACAGAGTAACAATCAGTACTGGCAGAAATATGTATACATAAAGGGATAGTCCATTTCCATAGTTATAAAGAAATGACTAAAAAAATTAAAGAGACTATACCTTCCAATTGTCAAGCCTCCCCCACTACCAAAGAGTTACAAATTCCTTTCAGTAAAATCTAATTCCAATGCTAGATGGGGCTAGTTGTATTTTTTAAGTATTTTACTTCTATTTCTCCTGAAGGAACTAATTTATTACAAAATATTCTTATTGTATCAACTTATGAGTTATTTACCTGAGATTAAGTTTCTGATACTATTTCTCACTTCTAAAGTCAATTTTTTCTTTGACACAAAGTATCTGTTCAATAGGTACAGAGAAGGAAAGTCTGGACAGATAAGGGAAAGGCTGTTGAGAGACAGTTTTGGAAACAGAATTCTACAGTAAAATCAATCAGAAGAAACATTTTGGATAAAGCTGGCCATTGGAACATAAAAATGAAATCCTGTTCTGTATTTGATAACCACAAAGTGTCCTTGTAATATTGTCAGCAAAAGTCCTTTTGAGTCATCTGAACTATAGAGGGAATATTTTTCCAGGCAAATACAACCACCAGTTTTTAAAGGTCTTTTATGCTATCTGCTCTTATGAGTAACAGTATTCAAATTGGTGTGTTAGAACATATGCAGACTTTGATCTTTCTTTGTTAGAAAAAAACCAGAGAAATCTTAAAACTCAGTTTTTGCTGTACATAGAGGGATCAAATAAATTGATTGCCCATAAATTTCTTATGTTAAAACAAGGCTGTAAGGAATTTCATTCCATCACTATGAAACAATTACACTGATTCTTTGGTCACACAGCACATTATGTATCACTCATAAACATACTTTAAAAAATGGAAGAGTCACAGACTCATTCTTTCCACCAAAAACCTTCTTTTCCACTTTTCCCCCTTTGTTAATGGTACCATCAACCCTGTGATTCTAAAACTAGTATTTTCCCCAAACTCATCTTCATCCAAATAACTGAGTTGTAATTTCTTGATACATTATTTCCTGCATATTCTACTTCCAAGACCCTAAAATTCAGTACCTTGCTTTCTCTAGAGTAGATTATTATAGTTTTTGACTACTCTCCCCTATATACATAACTGACCCTGGCTCCCTGAAATACAAATGGAACAAAACTCTTTTGTATAACATAAATCTGGTAAAGTTCAAGCAATACACACACACACTTTTAACATTTCATATTCCAATAAAACTTATTCCCAAAGATAATACTGTTTTCAACAAATTTTGGATGTTTTACAACTTAATTGATATAGAACATTTCCATCACCCCAGAAAATCCCTTTCTACTTCCTGTTAAGCTCCCCACATTCACAGCCATCCATTATTCTAGTTTCTAAACTAAAAACAAATTATCGCTCTTTAACTTCATAGAAGTATTATAGACTCTCACAGTTACATATTCTTATGTCTGGCTTCTTTTACTCCATTTAATGTTTAGTATTCACCCATGTTATCGCATGTATTAGTAACCATTCTTTTTAATAGTAATGAGTAGCAGTCTACTGTCTGACTGCATCAAAATTTATCCATTGTCCTGTTAGACATTTGGGTTATTTCAAGTTTGGGACCATTATCAATAAAGTCGATACATGTATTTGTACAAGTCTTGTACACTGTCACTGGATAAAAAACTAAAAGGAGAAGTAGTACATAAATTAGTTTGGCATAAGAAAATGCCAAACTATCTTCCCAACCATTTTATACCCTGAGCAGCAGTAAGATAGTTCCATATTCTTCATCAACATTTGGCGTTGCCGATCTGTTTAATTTTAGCTGTTCTAGTTGGTGTGAATGCTATCTCACAACAGTTTTAACTTGTGTTTACTTCATAACTAATATATCTTTTTATGTACTTATATTACCCACTCTTATAACTTTTTGCCCATTTTTTAAAATTGGGCTGTTCATATTTATCAAAGTGTAAAAGTCCTTTACAAATACTTTAGGATACATGCCCTTTGTCAGATATATGCATTGATATGTGAATATTATTCTGTTCCAGTCTTGCCTTTTCATTGTCTTGAATGTCTTTTGATGCGCAAATTTCCCCCTTTGATCGTTTATAATTACTTTATGATTATTTGTATCTTTGCTAAGAAATCATTTACCATCATTTATGAGTTTATCCTGTGATTTTTTTTCCTAAAAGCTTTATATAGTTTTTACAGTTTAGTATATAATTAATCTCATTTTTCTGTATGGTATGACAGAGTTTGAGTTTCTTTTTCTATTTTTGATGTGTTTTGAGCTGTTCTGGCACCACTTGTTGAAGAGACTTCTCTTTCACAATTGAGTGACCAAGGCAACTTTGTAAATAATCAATTAACCTTAAATGTGAGCTTATTTCTGAACACTATTCTGTGGCACTAACCATGCTAATACTGCTTTAATTAACTACAGGTTTACAGTGAATCTTGAAGTCAGCGTGTTGCAACATTTCCTTTTTCAAAATGGTTTTAGCTCATTTTATTTCCACATAAATTTTAGAATCTACTAATTAATTTCAACTTAAAAGCCTACTGGGCTTGATTAATTACAGACTCATGTCATCTCAATTTGGAAAGAATTTACGTGTTAATATATTGAGCCTTCTAATTCATGAACATGGTCTATCTCTCCCTTTATATATAAATCTCACACATCTTTTGTTAAATTTGTTCCTGATATCTTGTCTTTCTGATGCTTTTGTAAATGGAGTTCTTAGAATTTCATTTTCCAGTAATTTGCTGCTAGTATAAGGAAACAATATGCTTTTATATAGAGAACTTGTACCCTGTAATCATTCTAAATTCACTTATTAGTTCTACCAAATCTTTTGTGGATCCCTTTAGGTTTTCTATGTTAAAACAAACATGTTGATACTGAATAAGAGTTTTACTTCTCCTTTGCAATCTTTATACGTTTTATTTCACTTGCCTGATATAAACAGAAAGCTAGAAAAAAAATTGTGAAATAGACACCCTTGCCTAATTCCTGTGTTTAAGGAGAAAGTATTCAACATTTCCCCATTAAGTACAGAATTTGTTGTTAGTCTTTACAGTTCTTTATCTCTTAACATATTCCTCCATCTGTTCAATCATTATGTCAATCTTCTCCTTTATAACTTAACATATTTATCATCTTTGCCTGCTAACTCTATTATCTAGATAATTTTCAAGTCTGCTCCTATTGAAAGCTTCTTTGTAGTTTACAGGTTATTTTTCCTGCTTCTTCACATGACTTATAATTTTTGATGGTATGCTAGATATTATGGAGAATAGTTATAGGAACACTGAATCATGCTGTCTGCCCTTAGGGGGTAGTGTTTTTGTTTTGGCAGGCAATTAAATTACTGGTGAATCCTTTACATTTCTGTCAGATTAGATTTTCAGTTTAATTTATCTTATGGATGGCTCTTACTATAGAGAGTGATCCTTTAAAGGACTGAGCTTTTGTAGTCTAAATGGAATGTCTGAGGTACTCTGCAAGATGTCTTCATTTTGACTTTCCAGAACTGCAATGTCTTAGACCACTGCTCAACCTATAGAACTACCATTTAGCTCTCAGCTCCAGAGCAGGTGATTTCTGACAGACCTTGCAAAGTCTCAATCTGCACACACACACAGACCAGCCATTATCCAAAATTCTGAATGAAGTGAATCTCCACACCAAATTCTGCCCCCTACCCTATGTATAAACACCTAGACAATCTCCTTTTCTTCAGGGCCCTTCCCCACAAATTCAATGTTTAAACAGCTTTGAATTACACTTAAGTCTCTTCAGCTATGTAAGACCTGTATGCTCTGTTTGAGCTCCATTTCCCTGTGCTGTAGCAAGGTAGCCCAAAGCGGAAAGCCAGAGTGATCATGAGGCTCAGCTCATGTTTCCCTTCTCTCAAAGATCATAATCTCGTATTGTTTGCTCATCAATTCCAGACGACAGTTGTTCCATATATTTTATTCATTTATACAGGTTTTGACTGGGGAGGAGATTGGAAGAGGGGGCAAAGCTGCTGCTACCAATTACTCTGTCACAGCCCTAAATATTAATTTAAAAAACATTTCCATTATCAATCATGATATATATTATTAAAAAGAGAAACTGACAAAGCAGAGTTAAAGACACTTGGGCCTATTGGGTCAATTATTTGCACATGGTACTTTGACTATCAAAATCATGGCCTTGTGATTTTACTTTGTAATCACTACATAGAAAAATCAGTAATAATGATGTGTTGACAAATCCCTCTTCACATCATTATGACTGTATTTGGTAAGTATGTCCTTTTAACTTTTAGTTAACTGAACCGTAAGGGATGCCTATGTATGTACAAGTAATGACTATCTGAAGGAAATCAAAATGTCTTCTAGTCTTTTAAGATCCTTTTACTGCCCAATATAATTTCTCAAACAAGTAATTCAACAAAAAATAACAGAGAAAAGGAACTTCGGTTTGAAGTAAATAATGTGAAATGTGGGGTTATAAGGTAAATTCATTCAACAATAATCAGATTCAGAACTTGGTTCATCAGCCATAAAACTTAGGTCTAAAATCAGTCTATATTTGTTTATAGACACTGCAAACAACCAACATTATTTTAGACATATATAATTTAAGAAAAATTCTTTGAAAGTTAAACAAATGATCTTAAATTTGCAAGTTGACAACATAAAAAAAAATCAATTCAAAGAATTGTTATAGCAAAGAGAAAGGTTCTAACCACAGAAAGAAAACAATTATGTAATTGAATTTTTTGTTTTTTATTTAAAGTTTGGGTTTTAGGATTTATGGTATGAAGAAATACTTAAAGTAAAAATATTCTATGATTAAAAAAACTTAAAAAAATACAAAAGAGGTGAGTGAGGGGACTATAACATGAAAGAGAAAGGACTATTTCTTTGTGATCAAAAAAAAGGCAATCGGACTTATGAGTTACTCCTACACAAGTCACCAACTTCAAGATTTTTCCACTGGACTCATTTATACACTAGTAAAAATTTCCTCTTAAGTGTTTTAACATAGCATTTAAAAAGAAAGGCTACTCTGATATAACAGAATAAATTTTTGTTTTAACCTTCTGCCCCATAAAATGGCAAATAATGACAAACTGTTGAGAGTAATACTTACCTGTAACTACCATGCTGCTCATATTAGAGTTTGGACTACTGAGAACACTGCCTGAGAGTAGTTCGTCAGATCCTCTCTATAAAAACAAAAAGAAATTAGCATAACTTACCTTAAAATTTAAAAATATTAATCTGAAAGCCTATCACACACTTAAGCAAGTATCAAATGTTACATTATTGGGAATAAAATAAAAATTTAACTTCATCCTTCTACTCTCTCATCTATCTGTCTCCCTTTCCCACAAAGAAAGGCAAGTGTTTCCTTCCCTCCTGTCACTCAAGTCCAAAAGACAATAAATAGGAAAGATCATTAGCTTCCATAATTAAAAACTTTGGAAAGCTACCTTGATTTTTTACCAAAAAAAAAAAAAAAAAAAAAAGGAAAAGCAAAAACTAATGCCATACAATCCTCTATCCCAAGGGCCTCTTCAGATCATATAAATCTTCTGCCATTTACCAAGGGCCCTTTATTCATCCAGATAACTCAAGTCTTAAGAAAATGAGACTTTCATATTGGTGAGTTGGACATCATCATCATCATTAAAATTAAACAGGTATATAGGGCTACAACATTGAAAGCAAAAGCAAAACATGGAATGAGAAATTTCTTTCTGTTAAGAGTAAAAAGAGATAGCATCATACTCTAACATCTTTCAAAGAAAAGGTTACAAAACGTACATTTTAGAACTGCACAGTTGCTCAAACCAGTTAGTGATGTTTTAGTTATTTTGCAAATGTGTGTATTTACAAAAATATGTGAGTAGACTAATATTTAAACTAGCTAAAATCAACTCTTTTGCCTACTTTATGTATATATTTACATACATGGGTATTAACATTTAAAACAGCTAAATCAATACTGGCTGATCTAAAACAACCAATCAGTTCAAAAAAGTAGAATGCAACCATCAAAATGAAAAAAATGTATAAAAGACATAATTTATAGAAGCATTTCAGAAAGTCAAAGAAAATCCAAATTAACCAGAAGTCTTATGCTAATTTGTGTTAAACTCATAATTAATAAGCTTTCATATTACAACAAATATGAAAATGGTAAACGAACATATTCTAAGCCATCTCCCTTAAATGTTTTAAAAGCTTTCTGCTCATCAGCATCAAATGCTCAGAGAAATACTAGTACGGGAAAAATAAAAGCATAGTTTCATGCCATATTAATACCATATTTGCATTAAGTCTAATTTCTAATCAAGATATGGAAGATTTGGCACGGCATGCTTAGTTGTATAAGGACATAATGAGCAGAATTAGTTATTTTAGTGATTCTCAATGTGTAATCCCCAAAACCAACATCAGACCTGGAAACCTGTTGGCAATACATGTTCTCAGGTCCATCCTAGACCTACCGAATAAGAAACTTAGGGTGGGGTCCAACAACTCAAATTTTAACAAATCCTCCTGCTGCTTATGATGTATGCTAACATTTAAGACCAGTGATATATGTTACATTGGTCCACTACACACAACAGAAAATGTTTCCTAGGTTCTATATTTTCATGACAAATATACAATATGGTTTTAAGTAAAAGTGCGCTGGAGCTCAGCTTCCACTATCAGCTATGTAACAGTACTTAACAATTCTAAATCTAACACTCTTCATTTGTAATACAGGGTAATATCTACCTACATCACAGCCCTTAGAATTAAATGTGATAATACATGAATAGGGATTGCCTGGCAAAGTACCTGGTCCACATCATAGTGTTCACTATAATATTACCAAGTGTCAATCAAATACAATGTCTACATATATTTACTAAGTTAACGAATGCTGATTAATAACAACTGCTACGTATTTTTTGGCCTTTGTTCTTTGATCAAAAAACTGTGGAGTAACTGTGAAATCAAGTTATTCCACATACAAAAGCAACATCAGCCCCCACCATAGGATGAGGAAGTAAATAAAAACAGCCCTTCTATAAATCAACAGAACTCCAGATCAGATATACTAAAAGTAAAAAACAAATAAAACCGTAAAGAGGTCCTTAATGTTTTAGTCACCTGAACAAAATTTCTAATCCCTTAAAATATTTTCAATTTCGTATCTCCTTAGTTTTCAAAAACACTTTAATTCCTCTAAGTTTTAAAAGTACATCTGACCTCTTTTCAAGTGTACATTATCAGTTTATTTTTTAGATGTTTGCAGAATCAAAATCCTTCCATACTTCTACTGTAATACATACTTCACTGTAATACTTGTGATTACAGTGGATCACAAGTAATTCTGAAAGATGATAGGTGGTGAATCTTGAGTCTACTCAAGTACAAAACAAAACCTCTAATTCTGACTTGTGGCATGCAAGATGCTCTTTCTTCTTCCTTCCTGCAATGCATCTTTATGCATGGCAAAGTCTTTAATTTTTTCTTTGAATTTCATATTTGTGGTCTTTTTTCTTCTTCAAATAATTTCACACCTGCTCTTAAGAGTAGATCTAATAGCCTTCATAAGTACATCAGAAGAATATCAAATTAAATGCAATTTTGAGATTTTATCAAAATTACTCAAGAATTTTTTTATAAATTACATTTATACAAAACCAACTGTATTAGCTTTTCCACTGAGTAAAAAGCCTACCATTATCATGTCTAAAAGAAGTGATTCTGCACTATTGATAAATGATGGCTGTTCCACATTAGTGACTGTTTAAACAAATCAAATTAACGGTACTTAAACTCAGAATCAAAATTTGTACTAGGAATATATACTTTTTAAAAATTTCGATTCATTAAGATAGATGTCAATTGATCTTGGACTCAACCTAAAAAAAGAAATTAAATGTTAAGATTGGCATTGATGTCTCTTGTTAAATCTAACCCCAGAAACTTTTCTTCCTATATAATATCATGACCGTTTGGAGAAGTCAGTGTCCCAGAGAAACAATTAGGAAAATGCTGATACCGGAAGATACAAGTTGTTAAGTCAGTAAGTGAAAGAAGTGACTTTAAAAAAAGTGCAAAAGTTCAGATTCAAGGCCATTTGGCATTCATTCCAATGATATAAATGTCTTATTTTTTCTTCTCACGGTTATTAGATATTCTTTTCATCATAATAATCTAATCCAACTATCAGCTATCATTTCCAAGTGGAAAAGCTGCTAGGGCTGCCAGGAACATAAGCAACTGATGGCTGAGGTTGACAAGAGTCCCCGGCCTCTGCTAGGGTTCAGTACTGAGAGCTGACCAAACACGTTCTCCTCTGGAGACGTCAACCTAGGAAACCACGACAGAAAAACATGGGCAAAGACATGAGTATCAAGTTTCTAAGGAAAACCATTATTCTCCAAGAGGAAGGAAGGTATGTACCGACATGATTATCCTGGACTCCTTAAACATTGAGGTGCTACCAAGCAAATGAACAGGTAGACTGAGTGTTATCTACCTATTAAAGGCTGGGAAAGCACTGACTCACACAACCAGAAACACAGAAAACAGTAATACACTGAAGAATATATGTCTTATCTGCTTAGTATAAACCAAAAGCTAACTTTAAAAGAAAAAAAAAAAGACAACAAAATAGACAAACCTACAGGGAGATAAAAAAAAATTAGGACAGCACAATTATACATAAACAGATCACACAGCAAAGACAAAAGCCTAGGGATTGTGAATCAACAAGATGAAAGTAACTTGGCCTAGTGAATAACCTGGTGGAGCAGATTGATAACATTTTCTTAAACCATGAAAAAGATTTTTGCTATGAGAAAGAAATAAGCTTCTAGTGTGTTTACGCTACTATGCTCTGCATTTATTAATAATCACAGTAACTCAGCCTTTACCCTAAGATACATATACCTGTAATGTGGAGGGAAAAAATGGCATTTCAGATTTCAATTTAATTGCCTATCTCTACAAGGGCAAAAAAAATGAAATTGGATCCCTATCTAATACAATACACAAACAAAAAATAACTTTCTGATACAGACAAATGTAAAAAGCAAAATTTTAAAAAATTTTAGAAGTATACGAAAATATTTTTATGACCACTGAGTATGTAAGGACTTTTTATATTAAGACACCAGAAAATTAAACATGAAAGAAAATATGGATAAATTATACTACAAAACAGCCACATAATCTCCATGTAAGAAACTGTATTGCAACAACAGGTGAAAACCTAAAAACTGTTAGGGACTGCTTCAAAGACTTCAAACAATTAACATGAAGATGCCCAGAGAGCAAGGGAAAATTAAGCATAAAGAATGGGATCATATAAATGATTTTTATCCAAGATGCAAAGGAAATTTGTGGCCATATTAAAACTCTATACATTAAAATTAATAACTTCTATTCAGCATAGAGAAGTGACAATGCAAGCTACAAACTGGAAGAAGGTAACAGCAAAACATATAATTAACAGAAAATCAGTAATCATAGTATCATTTTAGAAACTACAAAATCAGTTAAATAATAAATTGAAATTTTTATGAAGCTAACGACACAAAAAGCACATTTCATAGAATTTCACAAAAGAGAAAAACCAGTGGTCACAAATGTGGGGGAAAAAAGATGTAACACCTCCTTAACAATCAGGGAAAGACGAAGGCAGACCAAAGAAAGTAGTACACATCAGACTGGCAAAAATTAAATATTTAACCAAGTGCTAGTTAGGATAGCAAAAACTCTTAAGCACCATTGGTGAGAACATAAATTGGAACTACACACTGGAAAACGATCTGTAAAGTTTAACATACTCCACATCCTAGCAATATATACACTTAGCTATATAAGCTAAAAAAAACTTTTGCATAATGGAAACAAATACAAAAATGTTAACAGCAGTATTGTTCTTAAAGTCAAAAACTTGAAATACCCAAATGTCCACCAACCAAATGTTCAGGAAAAGAAATAAA
This sequence comes from Lepilemur ruficaudatus, assembly GCA_963574885.1. Taxonomy (NCBI): domain Eukaryota; kingdom Metazoa; phylum Chordata; class Mammalia; order Primates; family Lepilemuridae; genus Lepilemur; species Lepilemur ruficaudatus. Next base: position 37,283 of record CAUYRT010054303.1, on the reverse strand, counting down.
TTGGATATTTTCATAGACAAGTATTGAGTATTACACAATTACACACATAAAAAATATGGTTAACTATTAGAATCATTATTGAATTAAAGCACAAGTCACAGAAAACATGAGTATACCACTTTCACGCAACTAAAAAATAAATTAAATATATTTTTGTCATTTGTACAATAAAACCATACTGGAAAGAATAAGAAATTTATGGCAGTCATCTATCCATGGCAGGGTCAGAAAGGGGGGATAAAAAGGTACATATGATATATACAGTAATACTGGTAACATTCAAGTTTTTTATTTGGGTAGCAGATTCATGGTGTTCATTTTATTTCACAGTATCCTCACAAATATATCTTGTGGGCTATGACAGAAGATTCTAGGAAGAAAATAATAAATAAGGTTAAGGTGACTATTTAATCACCTGAAATGGGACACTTTTGTGAAGAACAATTACACCTGAAAATAGATGTAAACCATGACAATAAGAAACCTAAGAAATGGCAATAAGAAAGTTTAAATAAGACACTCACTAAAACCAGACATGTTATAATATTCATATTTATCAAAATTTAGTAAGTATAAAGGCTCCACTATCAAGTAGAAACAGTAAATAAATTTAATCAAACTATATTCAAAATGGTAGATTAAGATTTAACAATATTTCATAAGCAATGCATAGAAAAAATAACTTAATAAACTTAAGAAATGGATAGCCAATGTTATTACCTACAAAAAAGATTACATGCTCTTTTTAAGACTTTATAATGACTTAATATTTATTGGTACATAACATACTACATGACATTTCCCACAAAGCTATCCCTAGATTTAGTTGTTTTGCTTTCTAATCTTCAGTGACAAGATATGAGACCTGAAGATGTAATCAAAGAATTCTGTCTCATATTCTGATCATCTCTTCTAGTTATGGAAAGAGAATTTTAAAAAATAATATTTATTGTGTATTTTAAATACAGGCATTTTTGCAAAAAGAAAAAACATGGACCATAATCTTTCTGCGCATATAACCCCTACTGATGTTTTAAAAATTAAAACATTCAATTAACTTAGAAAATTCAAAAAGGTAAGAAATGAAAAATGGAAGTTCTCTTCCACCCCAAAATTATCCTTAAGTTTCATACAATTCCTTCCCCCAAAACTGATATATGCACGTTTTTAATATTCATATAAAAAAATCACATGATAAAAGCTATTCAGCATTATTCTTTTCAATTAAGAAAACATCTTAGAATTTTTTTAAATCATCATATAAAAATCTGTTTCATTCTTTCAACAGCTGCACAGCATTCTACTATGTTAGTATATCATAGTTTAAAATCCCCTATTGATGCACATTTCAGTTATGTGCAATTTACCCATTTTATTTAAATGTCCCTGAGAAATCACAAAAGAAAATCATATACTATATAACAAATATGTTAATGAATTCCATAAAGAAGTATAGACTATAATATTTGGTCAACTACAGTAAGACACTTTAATGAAAAGAACAGAGAAAAAAAATAGAACAATCATCAAGTGTTTTATTTAATCAGATAAAATTTTGAAGTGATTCCTAAATAACTGGATCAAAAAGGGAACCTAAACTTCAAATACAGACTTAACAAAAATTTAGAAAAATATGACCAGTTATCCTGTAGAAAACCCGGCAAGAGGTAAGAATAGTTCTCAGTATAGGAAACAGAAATTATTTTTAAACTGAAAAGTTGTTTAATCTTTCTCACATTTAGAGAATGAAAATTAATACTACATTTAGATGCTGTCCCACCTATCTCCCTGGCAAAACCCCAAATTTTTGACAATATATTCTGATAGGCTATGGGAAAAACAGGCAACCAAACTTACCTGTTGTGATAGCAAATAGAATTCCTACAACAAAAATAACTCAGCAATAGCTAGAAAAATTATGTATTTCCACACTCACCCAGCAATTTGACTTCGAGGAGTATATTTGAAAGATATACTGGCATTTTTTTACACCAGCAAAATTACATATGCACAAAGCTATTCACTATAACATAATTTGTAATAGTAAGAGACTGGGAAAAGAACAGTCTAAAAAACTATGCAGCAGCAGGAAGAAATGAGAAAATTTTCCATATACTGCCATGGAGTGATTTCCAGGATATACGTATCATTAAGTAAAAAAGCCAAGCTATAAAACATTCTGTATACTGTGCCACGTTTTACCTAATGTTGTGGGAGGGAGAGGGTAGGAAGAAATTCACATTGTACTGAATAAAAGAGGGATAAACCAAAAATTTATGAAAACAGATACTGATAAAGGCAGAAAAAAAACAAGTAGACTTAGGAGTGGAAGGTTAGATTTCTCTGTAGAAAAGTAGGTACTACAAAGGCTTGTCAGAGAAACCATAGCTTGCATTACAGTTTTGACTTTGGAAAATTTAAAGTAAAAAAAAAAAAAAATCCCTAAAAATTAAAAACAAAATGAAAACAAACCTAAACTACCAATTTGGCAGTAGAACCACACAGAGAATTATTTCAATAAATTTTAAAATTCCGTAATTGTACTATACTGTATACTTGTGGAATATAATTTAAGGACAAAAGTGACTGCAAAAAAATTTTAAACTATATTCAATAATTACAATGTTAGTGTAATATTGATGTTGCTTTTTAAAAAACTAGTTATTTGTTTATATATGTAATAATGTCAATGCTAGCTAGATCTTTAAGTGTACAGAGATAGAAATATAAAACCTTCTAATGACAGAAGTAAAAACTGTGTAACCTTAAAAAATGAATTGGAAATTACAAATGAGCTCATAACGTATTTCTATCCTGAAAAAAACTAACTGTCCACTGAAAGGGCCTTGAAATAACAACAACCTAAAAGCAATTAGCATCTTGGTACTCATATTATTGTGGTTTCTAAGGACCACTTCCTACCCATAGGAACCAGGACTTTTTAAAGAAACATGTGATTAAAGGTCTGGAGCAAAAAATGATACTTTAAGCAAGTATCAAAGCTATTGGTGTTCTGAGCTCTTGCAGACCCAAGATGAAACAATTTAAGCATTTAAAAAACAATGATCATTGCAACAGAATGAAAAATAAATGTTAAAATCTTTGCTTTCATAATGACACTAACAACAAAAAGGAACTCATATTGGTTATGTGGAGGTTGCTGCAGTACCAACTCCTCACGAAGTTTTTATTTATTTATTTTTTTTGAGACAGAGTCTCACTTTGTTGCCCGGGCTAGAGTGCCATGGCATCAGCCTAGCTCACAGCAACCTCAAACTCCTGGGCTCAAGCAATCCTTCTGCCTCAGCCTCCCGAGTAGCTGGGACTACAGCATGCACCACCATGCCCGGATAATTTTTGGTCTATGTATTTTTAGTTGGTCAATTAATTTCTTTCTATTTTTAGTAGAGACAGGGTCTCGCTCTTGCTCAGGCTGGTCTCGAACTCCTGACCTTGAGCAATCCACCTGTCTCGGCCTGCCAGAGTGCTAGGATTACAGGCGTGAACCACCGTGCCTGGCCACGAAAAGTTTTCAGAAAGTCAAAAATCTGTCCTGCTTTTCTTATAAAAAAGTTACCTCAATGTGACCAAAGGGTTGAGGGATAAAGTTCTTAATAGATGAATTTTAACCAATACAGGCAAAAAAAAAAAAAAAAAAAGAATATTGTCATTTTTGCAATACCCAATAAAATTATGCAATCATTAGTTACTAAAAACTATCAGTTGAAAGAATGATGCAGCTCTCTATAATGGATGCATCAAAGCTGACACTTCAACCTACTGATAAATGTTAACATCACAAAGACATAACATTCTGTTCCTCTTAGTGTGATAAATACAATAGGAATCACATAGAGTACATCTACAAAATATTCTTGTTAAAAATTAAGCCTGAATCACAACACACCTCATCTAACTACAAGTTTATAGGAAATTCAGAGGACATGAGGAATGTATGAAACGACAATATGGAGGTATAATCAGCTGAATCCAGAAAGTAGAAACTGTACAAATGACTAAGTTTCTTTCTCTAACAAAGAAAAGGCAAGGAAAATGAAAGGAAAAGAAAAAGTATTTTGAATATTGTTCAAGATTAGATGATATTAAGAAATTATTTTAAATTTTACTAGGTATATTAATAGTATAAACATCATCTTTGAGAGAGATTATATTTGTTAGAGATACATATTGATGTATCTGGCGATGATACGAAATTATCTGAGATTTGCTTTAATATTCTCCAACAGAAAAAGAAAAAAACTATTATACCATCCCTGCTACTTTTGTATACTTTGAAACTTTTATAAGGACGTTTTAAAAATGAAAAAGAGAACTCTAAAAATCACATATTGCGCCAAAGCAATCAACTGATCCATCCTTAACCTTGAAAGCATTTTTAAAACAAGAAAAAAAAGGAGCTCAGGATCAACTTAAAGTATACAAAAAACAGCAAAATAAATCTAGTGTAAGGCAGAAAAAGATAAAAATAAAAATTAGAGAATTACGAGGCCGGGCATGGTGGCTCACGCCTGTAATCCCAGCACTCTGGGAGGCCGAGGCGGGCAGATCCTTTGAGCTCAGGAGTTCAAGACCAGCCTGAGCAAGAGCAAGACTCTGTCTCTACAAAAAAAATAGAAAGAAATTAGCTAGACAACTAAAAATATATATATATATATGTATATGTATATATATAAATTAGCCGGGCATGGTGGCACATGCCTGTAGTCCAAGCTACTCGGGAGGCTGAGGCAGGAGGCTCTCTTGAGCCCAGGAGTTTGAGGTTGCTGTGAGCTAGGCTGATGCCATGGCACTCTAGCCCGGGCAACAGAGTGAGACGCTGTCTCAAAAAAAAAAAAAAAAAAAATTAGTGTATTATGAAACAAAAAGAACCAAGCACAAAAGCCGGTTCTTTGAAAAAGACTAGTGAAATAAGTTTTGTGGCATGACAAATCAAAAAATAGGAGAAAACATAAATGTTCAATGTTAATAATAAAAACTAAAAAATATTATATAATTTTAAGAAATTTGAAGTTCTCAATAAAACACATAAATTTCTAGATCAGTACTAAGTAATTGAATAAACCGATACATTCAGGAAAAGCTGAGCTACTTGTGAAAATATCCCTGTTACCTCCTCATTTACATATAAAGTATATAAAATCACTGTAATATATAGGGAAAATAATGGGAAGTACATACAAAGATGACTAGCGTTGGTGGTAGATAGGACTATCGGTGATTTATTTTCCTCTTTGCCTAAATTTTCTGCATTAAGCATGTCTTTTATCATTAGAGAAAATATTGTGTAGAAGACAGTGAAAAAATGTTCAAAGAAATGTTATAGTTCTCTGCCTTTCAGCTCAAATATTGCTATTTTATTTTATTGATAATGCAAATACAATGCTCTCCCAATTAGTTAACTGAACTAAAAATTTTATACAATTATAAACAAAATCCAGAAAGTCCTCACAGAACTCAGCCAACTGATCTTAAAATACATGTAAAGGAAAATGCCCAGTTTTAAAGAACAAAGTTTTGAAATTCACTCTACAAGATTTCAAGATTTATTCTAACACCATAATAATTAAGACACTATGATACTGGTACAGAAATAGACAAATAATAAAACAGAATACATATACCAGAAACAGTTCCATGAATATATGGAAACTTGAAGAGCTGAGAATGCAGCTTATTGGAGAAAAGATTAACTAGTTAACTGGGTGGGTACTAAAATTGTTATTCATATAAGAAAAATAATTAAACCTATACCACACACTATGCAAAAAATTAAATTCGAGGTAGACTGAGGGACTAAATGTGAAAATCAAAAATTTTAAAATCCACAAGCCTACATGTAAGACCTTGAGTTAAAGAAAACTTTTTTAAAAGAAAAATGTTACATTAATATTTGCAACTTCTATTCATCAACCTAAAAAAAAAACACAGAGAGGAAGGACTTATCTGTAGGACATATAACTAACAATTAGTATCTACAGTATATAAAATCTCCTAAGAATCAAATTTTTTAAAAAAGATAAAACCAATAAAAACATAATGGATATACTCTATAAACAGGCATTTAATGGAGGAGAAACATTAATGGCCAATAAACTAGTAAAACATCATTAAAATGTATCATCAATAGAGAATTCAAATTAAGCTCACAAGATACCATTCCCATGCACATTAGATTGGCAACAGTTAAAAAGTCCAACAATGCCAATTTTCAGAAAAGATGTGTAGATCATTCACATCTACGACTAACAGAGAGTAAATTAGCACAACCACCTAGGAAAGCAACATGCCAGTATTTGACTGACTTGAAAACAGACACACCCTTTCACCCAGCAGTTACACTTCTAGAGAAACTCTAATATTAATACATGTTGGAATATGCATAAGAATGTTTATAGCAGTAGTTTATAATGGAAAAAAATTAGAAATATTTGGCAAATCAACTTTGTCAAATATTGACAACCTTGATTTGTCAGTAGGATATATTTGTCAGTAGCGTAATGATACAATATATATGGAAATGAAAATTAATCAAGAGCTACATATGGATTAAAAAAACAGAAATAGCAAATGAACAAAAAGAGCAAGTTACAGAATACATCCGACAAGACAGTACATCTACATAGTTCAAACATGCAAAACAAAGCATATATTGCTTGAGATGAAAGCACACAAACAAATGTAATAAAAGAAAAATTCATAGGAATGGTAAACACCAAATTCCGGATGGTTGTTACCTGCGGTGAAAGTAGGGGTAAAGTATATGCAGGGTGTCATGGACTGAATGTGTTTAAGCTCTAACCCCCAATGTGACAGTAGTTAGAGACGGGGGCCTCTGGAAGGAAATTACAGTTTAGATTTCGTGAGGTCATGAGAGTGGGGCAGTCGTGATGGGATTAATATCCTTATAAGAGGAAACATCAGAGAGCTTGTTCCCCTCACCCTCAGCATGCTCACAAACAAAAGGTCATGTGAGGCACAAAACAATAAGATGGTGGCTGTCTACAAACCAAAAGTGACCTTAGAATGAAATTTAGCTTGCCAGCACCTTGATCTTGAACTTTCCAGTTTTCAGAACTGTGAGAAAATAAATGTTTTTAAGCCACTCAATCTATGGTATTTTATTACGGTAGCCTGAGTTAAAACACAAAGGATTTCAAATTGACTGATACACAATTGAATGTTATACAGCCTTAAAAAGGAAGGAAATCCTGTTAGGAGCCGCAACATGAATGAACCTTAAAGACATTATGCTAAGTGAAGTAAGTCACTTACACAAGGACAATAATGGCTGAGCATCCCTAATCCAAAAATCTGAAATGCAAAATGCTCCAATGAGCATTTCCTTTGAGCACCATGTTGGTGCTCAAAAAGTTACAGATTTTGGAGCATTTCAGATTTGGGTTTCCATATTAGGGATGCTCAACCTATACTGTATGATTCCATTTATATGAGGGATCTGAAGTGGTTAAATTCATGGATATAGAAAGTAGAATGCTGGTTACCAGGGGCTCAAGGGAGGGAGGAAATAGGGAGTTAATGTTTAGTGGGTTTAGAATTTCAGTTTTATAACATGAAAAGGTTTTAGAGAGCTATTGGACAACAGTGTGAGAATGCTTAAATACTACTGAACTATACGTTTAAAAATGGTTATGATGGTAAATTTTATGTTATGTGTTTTTTATGACAATTAAAATTTTTTAAAGTTTAAATTAGTAAATAATAAGTTATGCATATTTTACCACAATTTTTTAAAAAGGAAAAAGAAAATAAAAATCACAGAGTAGCATTTAAGTCCTGGCTCCCCTATTTACCAGCTCTTACCTTAGCCAAATTATCTTATCTCCTGAGCTTTAGTTTTCTCATGTAATTGAAAATCTATTGGGAAGTTGTGAAAATCAAATGAGACCATATATATGAAGGTAGTTTTTAACCTCTAAAAATATATTTAATACCAAGTGTATAAAGTGATAGGTATTCAATAAATATTTGCTGGATTAATTAATTGGCATCAGATTTATACAAAACCACTTGTGCAGCTGACAAGACAGCAGAATGTCTCACTCTAATTCTCTGGGGAAACCATCCACTTGCCCCCATATCCTTTAGTCTATGTGTGTGGTCCCTACTTCCCTATTGTAGCAAAGGGGAGGTTCCTGGAATTTAAAGATGAGCTGTGGTCATTCATTTTCTAATCTATACTACGTGTCTGTTGATCTGATATTCTTTATATCCCAGGACCTGTGGAGGTCATAAATAAGCCCACCAAATTCTATTGACACTTGTGTTTTTCCTTCATTCAACAAATGTTTTTTAGACGCAAGTTGGCCAAAAAAAATATATATATATATATTTATTGGTCACCTTTTATGTCCCAGGCATTGTTCTAGGTACTGGGAATGTAGCAGTTAACAAAAAAGAAAAAAAACCCTCCCCTTGGGATAAGATAGTCAATGAATAAGTAAAACAAAATATGTCAGGCGGTAATAAGTAATGTGGATAAAAATCAGTCAGGGAGCAAAGGTGGGTCATGTTTTAAATAGGAGTTAGTAAGTAGGCTTCAGTGAACAGGTATCTTTGAGCAAGGAGGTAAGGGAATGAGCCATTAGCATATGTCTTGGGAAAGAACTGCTAAGGAGAGGAAACAGTGGGAAAAGTTGGGGTCATGTTCAAGGAAGAATGAGGGAGAAAGAATAGTAGGAAATAAGATTGAGAGGTTAAAGGAGAGTGTGGGGAGTTTCTCTAGGGCCTTAGAGAATGAAATGCACTTAATATTTTGAGCAGAAGAGTGACATGATCTGACTTACACTTTTTTTTTTGGTAGAGATGGGGTCTTGCCTCTAGCTCAGGCTGGTCTCAAACTCCTGGCCTCAAGTGATCCACCTGCCTCGGCCTTCCAAAGCGCTGGGATTGCGAGCATGAGCCACCACACACGGCCTGACTTATACTGTAAATGGATTAGTCTCACTAAGACCCTCCTCAAGGGTCTTGAGGAGGATAGCAGGTAGAAAAGTTAGGTTATTGTAACAACCCAGCCTGAGATCATGGGTGGCTTCCAGATGGTATTAATAGCAGTGGAAGTTGAGAAGTAATCAGTTACCAGGTGACAGTATGAAGGCAGAACTGACAGGATTTGCTGATAGTTTGGATGTCAGATTTGAAAGAAAAAGAAGTTAAAGATGATTCCAAGGATTTGGGCCTAAGCAACTGAAAGGATGAAGATGTCATTCACTGAGATGGAAAAGACTGTGAAAGAATGATTAGGAGTTTAGTTTTGGACATGTCCAATTTGAAATTATTATTAAACTTCCAAATGGAGATGTCATGTAGGCAGTTGGATATCTGATTCTGGAAGTTGAGAGATACTGACAAGGTACACAAACTTGTGAGTTCTCGTGTACACATGGTTATTTATGGCTGGATGAGATCATAGAAGTGAATTCAGATAGCAAAAAATAGAGGTCTAAGAACTAAGCCCTGGAATCCTCTAATATTTAAATGTTTGGATCATGAGGAAGACCCAGCAGAAGTGTCAGAAGGATTGCCCTTGAGGTATGAGGAGAATGGTGTCTTGAAAGACAAAGGAAAGGTGATCAACTCTATCACATGTTGTTGATGAGTCAAATGAGACCTGAGAATTGAAGGTGGTTTTTAACTACTTGAAGGTACTAACTTTGACGTGCAGTTTGAGTGGAGTGATGGGGATGAAACCCTAATTGGAATGGGTTTAAGAGAGAATGGCAGCTGGGCGCGGTGGCTCACGCCTGTAATCCTAGCACTCTGGGAGGCCGAGGCGGGAGGATCACTCAGGTCAGGAGTTCGAAACCAGTCTGAGCAAGAGCGAGACCCCAGTCTCTACTAAAAATAGAAAGAAATTTATTGGCCAACTAAAATATATATAGAAAAAATTAGCCAGGCATGGTGGCGCATGCCTGTAGTCCCAGCTACTCCGGAGACTGAGGCAGAAGGATCGCTTGAGCCCGGGAGTTTGAAGTTGCTGTGAGTTAGGCTGATGCCGCAGCACTCTAGCCCAGGCAACAGAGTGAGACTCTGTATGAAAAGAAAAAAAAAAAGAGAGAGAGAATGGGGAGAGAGGAGTTGGAGCCAGCAATGATACAACTATATTGTTGTATGTTGTTGGAGAAGGTTTGTTTAAGGAAGAGCAAGAAAGAAGGCAGTAGCTGGAGGGGTATGTGGGCTTGAGGATTTATAAGATTCATGAGAGAAATTATATCAGATTTATATTGTAGATGGAAATGATCCATTAGAGGAGGAAAAATGATAATGGTGCCTGCTATGTGCTAGGCATTGCCAAGGCACTAGGAACACAACAGTGACAAAAATCTTGTGTCCTCATGGAACTTATCTTCAATCAATGGTGTTAGGTTAATTGGGTTGTCCATATGGGTGAAAAAAGGCAGAATTGTTTTCCTTCTTTACATTAATAAAATAAATTGCAAGTAGATTAAAAACTTAACATGAGGTGGGAAGATTGCTTGAGCCCAGGAGTTACAGGTTGCAGTGAGCTATGATCAGGCCACTGCACTTCAGCCTGTGTGACAGAGCAAGACTCTTGTCTCTAAAAAAAACTTAACATGAAAAGTAAAACTTTAATTTTTAGAAGAAAATATAGAAGAATATCAGCATGATATTAAGGTGAGAAAGGATCTCTTTTTAAAACATGAAAAGATATTAAAAAAACAAGAAAATGATCGTTTTGATTTCATGAAGCTTTTAATGTTATATACAATGAAAGATAACATCAAGTGACAAGACAAGCCATACACTGGGAAAAGATATTTGCAAAACATTTAATTGACAATTAGTATACAGAATCTGTAAAGAATTCTTGTAAATCAATAAGCAGCAATTGCAAATATAGAAAATAGGCAAAAACCTTGAAATAGCCAGTTTGCAGAAAAGGAAAACCATACTGTCAGTAAACATATGAAAAATTCCTTAACCTCACCACTTAAGGAAATGCAAATTAAAATGTGATGCATTTCACACCCATCAGATAGAGAAAAATTAAGTCTTGACAGTGCCAAGCTTTGTTAAGGTAATGGGAACTCGTACTGTACAGATGGACTTAATAAGGAATGTAACCTTTTTTGGAGAACAGTTTGTTAATGCTTAATAAAGTTTGAGATGTACGTGATCCAATGATCAGTTCCACTTTGAGATATATGTACTTTTGAGCAGGGATGTGCAAATTACAGCTTGTGGGCTAAATCCTGCCCCTTGCCTGTTTTGTTTGTTTTTTTTTTTTTTCATTTATTTATTTAGTTAGTTTTAAGGGACTGGGTCTTTTTTTTTGTTTGTTTGTTTGTTTTTGAGACAGAGTCTCACTCTGTTGCCTGGGCTAGAGTGCTGTGGCGTCAACCTAGCTCACAGCAACCTCAAACTCCTGGGCTCAAGCAATCCTTCTGCCTCAGCCTCCCGAGTAGCTGGGACTACAGGCATGCGCCACCATGCCCAGCTAATTTTTTCCATATATATCTTTAGTTGGCCAATTAATTTATTTCTATTTATAGTAGAGACGGGGTCTCACTCTTGCTCAGGCTGCTTTCGAACTCCTGACCTTGAGTGATCCGCCCGCCTCGGCCTCCCAGAGTGCTAGGATTACAGGTGTGAGCCACAGCGCCCGGCCCCCTTGCCTGTTTTTATAAGGTTTTTATTGAAATGTAGTCATGCCCATTCATTTATATAGTTGCTTTCACACTGCAGTAGCAGAGTTGAATAGTTGGAACAGAGACCATATGGCCTGCAAAGTCTGAAATATTTACTATGTGACTCTTTACAGAAAATGTTTGCTGACCCCTGCCTTTGAGTAATTCTCATATGCACAGGGAGGAGACATGTGCAAAGATTTTTTTGGTGCAGCCTTGTTCATAATAGAAAATAATTGGAAATAACTGATCTGTGAACCTGTTTATAAACAGAAAATGGATTGAAATATTCAAACAATGAAATACTATATTGTAGTTAAGGGTGAATGAACTAAAATTATATCTACTCATAGGATTAATATGAAAAACAATGTTGAAAACAAAAATACATCACAGATGTAACATTTATATTAAGGTTTAAAATGTTCACATTTTTAGGGGTATTGAGGAAATGTCAAGTAAATCTATACTATCTTATTTTTAGGTAGTTATGCAGGCATCTGTGGGTTTTTTTGTTCTCCATATTATTTTATGGTTGAATTATTTCATTTACAAGAGATTGAGTTGGAGTGAACATACATGAACACTCCCTTTGGATATTGCTGCTGCTGTCGCTGCTTTACTATGTCATGTCATAAGAACCCGGAACACTCACTGAGCCTCCCACACCTGCAGGGTAGATTTTCTGTAGTGCTCATTATACCGAGTCTGGCACTCACAGGCTCATCAATCTAATGGAAGTGATTTCATTCCCTCTGACAGTAAGTGTGCTTATTTGGTGGTTTTCCTCAGTCTCAGTTCATCAGGAGCTAATTTGTGAAGCTGCAGTGGGATCTGGTGCCATGGTAACCGCAGTGGGAGGCTCGAGGCTTTCCTTCACAGAACTGTGAAATGGGAACAAAGATAGGAAATATTTTTTCAGTTCCTCTGAAATGATTTCAAAGTGTGGTCCCCTTAATGGCCACTCTTTGATTTTGGCCATTAAAGAGAATTCTCAGAATCACTTCTGAAAATGTCAGCAGTGTTATTGATAAAGGAAACCCAGGAACCAATGTTCTCCAAAGGCTTGGCTGGTCTTACAGCTCACCAACTTCAATTACTTGACGTTTCGTAAACTGCCTTGTCATTGGCCTCATCCTTCTGAATGGGAACACGCATGTCCAGGATTGTTTTGAGAATGTAAATGGAAGTATTTTACCAATTGTATTGAAGTCATTTTTTTTTTTTTTTGAGACACAGTCTCACTCTCTTGCCCAGGCTAGAGTGCCATTGTGTCAGCCTAGCTCACAGCAACCTCAAACTTCTGGGCTCAAACAATCCTTCTGCCTCAGCCTCCCAGGTAGCTGGGACTACAGGCATGTGCCATCATGCCCAGCTAATTTTTTCTATATATATTTTTAGTTGTCCAGTTAATTTCTTTCTATTTTTAGTAGAGACAGGGTCTCGCTCTTACTCAGGCTGGTTTCAAACTCCTGACCTTGAGCGATCCTGCCACCTTGGTCTCCCAGAGTGCTAGGATTACAGATGTGAGCTGCCGCGCCCAGCCCCCTCTTTGTCTCTTAATCCTTTCAGAGGAGACATTCCAGAGTGTATTCCATCCTTGATTACTGCATGTCAGGATAATAAAAATACCTCTGTGTCCTTGTCTTCTAAATATGAGGTGTTCCCTTTGTTGAGTCTTCGAGAAAGTCTAAAATATGACTCACTTATGAGTTTTTTTGTATAGACAGATATTAGACTGTGGGTCTGGTGAAGGTTGGCTTAGTTTATAAGGCTGTAATGGTTGGAATTAGGCAAAATTCTTCAATACGTTGAACATACGAATTTATTATTAGTGGAATTATTTAATGTTTGAACTGAATTGTGGGGCTTAAGATATGGACTATAGTCCTCCATTGAATCATTTGTGAGATTAATATACATCAACCCAGCAAACATTGATTGAGTGCTTCATATGAACGTAAGGTATGACAATGCTATTGTAAAGTGTTCATACTAAAAGGCACCTAAGTGTACCTAAGCCAAGCCTTGTATTATAAATGGGAGACTGAACCCAGAGTGCGCCAGTGTCTGGTCCAGGTGACTAGTCCATGTGGACTATGGATGTCAAGATTTGAGGTGCCATGTGGACTATGGCACATTTGAGGTGCCATGTGGACTATGGATGTCAAGATTTATACTTTCTCAGATGTGCCAGGCAGGACTTCTGAGTATGGAGGTATAAGTTCTTGTCAATTATGTTATAGTCATCTTAGATTTGTGTATTTGTATATTTATTACAACTTTCCAGCAGATGGCAGTCAAGTGTCTTGAGGAAGAGACACCTTTATTGTACTCACACAGGAACCCTGGTACTAAGTCACTGTGTCTAGCAAGAAGAAAGACTGAGAAGGTTAATGGAACAGGATGAAGAAGGAAGCCAAAGTTAGGGCCTTGCTTAACTGAAGAAGGTGGCAGAAGCAGGGAAATAAAATATAAGAGATGATGAAGAAAGAGCAAGAGATATAATTTCCTTTTATTTATGCACATTAAGTATCTTTCCCACAGCTTTATCATCTGTACATGCTTTAGGTGTTGGTTGCATAGGGGATTTGAATTTTGTTACACTGGCATGACTGCAATGGATTTAAGTCACCCATTTCCCAAGGTCAGTTTCAGTGATGCAATGTCTTGGTTACAACTACAAAGTATAGTAAGTGAGGAAATCCTGTATATTACAAATATTGTTGCCGTATTTATTGGTCACTGTTCTCAGTTCTGCTCTGGGGCTCCTCCTCTACTGAAAGACAAAAGCCCATGCCCAGGGCTGTTTTTGGAAAATGAAGACTTGGATGGAAATGGCTTTTTGTCTGCTACCTATTTCTACCAAGAAATCAGGGCCGCATGCTTCCACTTGTCTTTCCTGCCCTATAACATTTCCCCTCAAAAATTAATTATTCATTGTGGGACAATGACAAGAACTTGGATTTGGAGTCAGGGACCCCCCAAGTCCAAATTCTAGCTACTAGCTTGTTTGTGATCTGGGAGCAAGTCACTAAACCTGTGAGTCCCGTTGACATCTGTAAAATAGGGAAGAGTACCCATCTCACTGGATCATTTTGAAAACTAAGTGAATAAATTGGTAAGTACTTTGTAAGCTGTAAAGTACAGGAGAGGTGGTATTCATAGCTCTCAACATAGACAAGACTCCTTAGTCTCCCATTTATAGAAATTCCCTCACACTAAGATCTTAGGGACTTCAGTGTCAATGTGTAAGTTAAAATAAGTTGTTGTTTCAATGGCATGATTTCACACTCTTTGGGTAGAGGGTCTACTAGATCTCTAACTCCCATCCCTACATCCTACCAAGCAAACTATATAGGCTGCCACTTAGTCCACCTAAGCACAGGCAGGTAACTCTAGTAGCAGCCCTTTGATTTTGGAAAAAAAGAAGATAGCCTAACAGGAAATTTATTTTTATCATCAGGTAAGGAGAGCTGCTTTGAGAGAATTGTGTCAAGGTTTGGAAAGAAAGTCACGTATGTAGTGATTGGAGATGGACGAGATGAAGAGATTGCAGCCAAACAGGTAACCATTATAAAGAAAATTGTGCAATTAGAAAAATGGTAAAAACTACAAAATCTTAGCAATCTGTTGTGCATTTTTAGTGTTTTCCCTTCCTTCTCTTCCTCTCCAATTTTTCTTTAAAGAAAAAGAGGGCCACTTTTTCCCCAAATGGAGTTTTCCCTGTAAGTTATTAAATCCTTCCCCTCCCCCTCCTCCCTGCCACTCAGGAATCTTAAGACCTTTGAGGCCTGCTACAGGGACCCCCAGCATTAAACCTGAGATGGGCCCCATCTTCATCGTAGAAGGCAATGCCTTCTCAAGAACATCAGACTGGATTGTAGAAAGGCAAATCATTTTGACCTTCTCAGGCTTCAGATTCTCACAAACAAACAAAAAACCAGCACAATCCAGTTGATTTCTGTAGAGAAAGTCCTTTCTGCTTTTGAGCCCTGGAAAGATTGTTATGATGTTAAACTCATCACTATCCAGGTCCCAACTCCAGGCCATTCTTTCTTAATAAAGGAAACAGTAGATGAAAGAGTCTTGGTTATAGAATCTAAAATCCCATCTGTTTAATAGCTGTGTGACTTTGGACAATTTACTTACCTTCTTTGAGTTTCCTCTTCTACTAAATGAATCTATAGAAATTCTTTCCCTTCATACCTCAGTTTATTTTCTTCCAGCAACTTGACTTCTTAGATTTGAAGGCATTGGGTTGCCAACTAGGATCAACTTTCCTGGTTTTCTTCACCCAGTTAACATAGAAACTTCAGCAACTATAATAAACTACGAGATTGGTAATTAGTTGGCATTATTACTCATTATGTTTTCATTTGCTACTTTATGTAGCAATTCAAGAAACTTTGTTTTTTTCACATATGTTATCACTGAAGCTTTGATTTTCAAGTGCTTCTCATTGCCCTCTTTGGGGAAAGACACTAGTGGGTATAGGCATCAGTGCTTCTCGATCTGAAGGGCATGGGGAGAGAAATAACAACTTAAGTCATTAGCAGAGTTGGTGTCTGTAAGCTGATGTCTGTAATCATCTACAGTAGAATAGACCCACTGGAAAATGCCTTAGCACTTGATCCAGTTTAGCCTCCACCCTGTGAGGGATCTTTTCTTCAGCCTCTCTGCAGAAGACTTTCCAGTCCTTGCTTGGAAATACCCAAGGATGAGGACACTGATTCCCAGGTAGCCTTTTCCACTGTGGGGTCAACCGTGCTGTTAGGGTGTTTCTCCTTCCAGTGAACATAAATGTCTCTCTCTAACTTTGACTTAATGGTCTTCGTCTGGCACTCCTCAGCATAACCAAACAAGTCTGCTTCCTCTTCTGTAGATTAATAGTCTTTTAAGTATTATGCATGAGCAACTTGATTAAAAAAAAAAATTAGGCTACATGCCAAAATAATTGTGTTCTAGGACCTCAGTGTTCTGAGTAACTTTGAACCACTTTGAATAAGACAGTCAGTAAAGCCAATCTCCTTCAGCTACGTAGAACATGATTTCCAACACTTAGGTTTATCAAACCCTCCTTTAAACTATGGCTTCCAAAATTGGGCATGGTGGCTTGTGCTTACAATCTCAGCTATTTGGGAAGCTGAGGCAGAAGGACCACTTAAGGCCAGGAATTAAAGACCAGTCTGAGCAATATAGCAAGACCTTCTCTCTAAAACAAATTTTTTTTTCTTCTTATACATTTCCATTGTACAAAGTGCTAGATAAAAAAAAATTTTTTTAATTAGCCTAGGCACAGTGGCTCACACCTGTAGCCCCAGATAATTGGAAGGCTGAGGCAGGAGGATCACTTGAGCCCAGAAGACCCTGTCTCAGAAAAAAAAAATAATAATAAAAGAGTATCTCACCCTGTCACCTAGGCTAGAATGCAGTGGTGCCATCATAGCTCACTGCAGCCTCAACTCCTAGGCTCAAGTGCTCAGCCTTCTGAGTAGCAGGGACTACAGGCACAAGCCATTGTACCCAGCTAAGTTTTTTCATTTTTTGTAGAGATGGAGTCTTGCTATATTGCCCAGGCTGGTCTAGAACTAGCCTCAAGCAATCCTCCCACCTCAGTCTCCCAAAGTGCTGGGATTATAGGCGTGAGCCACTGCACCTGGCCCTGAGACTCTATCTCTTAAAAAAAAAAAAAAAAAAAAAAGTGGCTTTCAGAACAGTACACAGTATTCTGGACACAATGTTGATCGAATAATATAATGAGATTATGGCCAGGCGCGGTGGCTCACGCCTGTAATCCTAGCACTCTGGGAGGCCGAGGCGGGCGGATTGCTCAAGGTCAGGAGTTTGAAACTAGCCTGAGCAAGAGCAAGACCTCGTCTCTACTATAAACAGAAAGAAATTAATTGGCCAACTAAAAATATACAGAAAAAATTAGCCGGGCATGGTGGCGCATGCCTGTAGTTCCAGCTACTTGGGAGGCTAAGGCAGTAGCATCGCTTTAGCCCAGGAGTTTGAGGTTGCTGTGAGCTAAGCTAACGCCACGGCACTCACTCTAGCCCGGGCAGCAGAGTGAGACTCTGTCTCAAAAAAAAAAAAAAAAAAAAATATATATATATATATATATATAAAATGAGATTATTATTTCCCAGATCTGTGTGTCCTACATCTTGGACATGGGTAAGATTTGGACCTTGTGGTTCTGAAACTTATGAATTGACTATCTGTAAGACAACGTAATCTTACACCAATACTAATTTTTCACCTGGCCCATTTTATTTGATCCTGAAGACCCTATATATAATAGCTAGAACAGGTATATCTCTCATAAAAGCACAAAGCTATCACTGAAACCTAATAACAACCTCTCACATTTATAAAGTGTCCTATAATATATAATAGCCATATGAGGTGGACTGGAGTAGATAGGGTTACCATATACCTTGGGGAGAAGTCTGGGGGGGAAAGGGTAGGGGTAAATATAAGTTCCCAAAAGAAATTGGATTAACCAGCTATTCCGTCTCTCTTCCAGCACAACATGCCTTTCTGGAGGATCACAAACCACGGGGACCTAGTGTCCCTTCACCAGGCTTTGGAGCTTGATTTTCTCTAAGAACTGGAATAAGGAGCCTACCCTGTGAACTTTTCACTCCTCAAGGGAGCTAGAGACTGGAACCAACTGGGATCTTTCTCTGTTTCTCTTTCTCTCTCTCTCTGTCTTTCTCCTTCGAATGCTGGCGAGAACACAATCGGAACCAAGAGCTGCAGAGTGAGCCGCAGCCCCCGTGTTCATCTTCACACAGAAGCAGGAGACGGTTGGATAGAGAGAACAATAGACTCACTGCAGCTACAGTACTTTTAATTCTTCTGTGTTTTGTTTTTTTTGTTGTTGTTTCAAAAAATGAAGAAAAAGAAAAGGCAATTCTTGGGGCAGAGTTGCACTCTTAGTCCATGACCAGATTGAGAACTGCTATTAACTTGTGGTGATTGGATAAATGCAGCAGATTTTATAATAACATCTCTTGCAGTCTAGAATCTCCATAGCTGTAGAACTTATTTCCAGGTGAATGTGTATGTTATTTTTATAGGTTAAGGGCCTGGTCTCTGAAGCAGGTTTTCTCCCCTTTTTCTAGCAAGAAAGGGACGTGTAAAGAAAGTTTCCTTGAACATAGTCATTGAAATATCTAAAATACCTCTCTGCGGCAGTAGCCCCTCTTCAGCTGCTGCAGTGGTCTGCTCTGCAGCAGAGCAGAACGGGGATGGTTCCTTCCCCATTCTTCCATCTCCTAGTTTGCCGAACTATGGGGGCACCAGACACTGAGCAACTTTAAACTTTGGCATTTCCCATCCTAGAAGTCTTAGTCTAACCGTTTGCATCCTTCTTCCCCTCTAGCCAAATGGCACAACCCTAGAAACTCCTTTTTCTTACACAGTAAATTCTAAGCCTTCAGCTTGACTCTTATTCAAAGACTGTGTCCTCAGAGGCTTAGCCTGCAAACTGGAGAGAGGGGCTAAGGCTTCTTAGGAATTTCAGCTTCTTTAGCTCTTGAGACAGGAAGCTTCCACTTATTCCTCCTGCAGAGAAGCACCGTTTGCCCATGAGATGCTCACCCCCCCGCAGCCTCTTCCTTCTTAGTCATGCTCACAGCCACCTCCAGGCTCTGGCCAGTCCCTAGGTGTTGAACCCACAAGGTCAAATCAAGGCTGAAAATAGGCTTCTAACTACATTTCAGCCAGAATTACCAGTGTGTTTGACTTCCTTTGAGGGAGCCCTTAAGCCATATGAAGGGTGCCCTAGGCATGTATTTACCCACATCTCTGCCTGAAAAGAGAAGACTGCTGTAATTAATCCCCAGTCTCCCATGAAACACCTCGCTTCTCAAATCCTAATCTAAAGTGGGAAACCAGAAGGCCAGAAAGACTTCCTGATTTAAATGAGAGTGCTGGATCTCTTACTCCATGCCTGAAAACCTAATCCTGGGCCAAATGCAGGAGCATCTCAAAAAAAGCATCTGGGCAGATTGGTGGGTACCCAGACACTTAGTCACAGCCTTCCAGCCCAGTGTTTGTCAGGTGCCCCATCCCTCCAAGACCAACCTGGGCATCTCCTCAGGATAAACTTCCCTAGAGCTGATGAAGTTCAGCGTCTCCCAGGCTGCACAGAGAGCAATGCAGGCTTGGTCCTCAGGAGGCATCCTTGAACAAGCCCAGCTATAATCACTTGTGCCCAGAGATTCTGCCTACCCGTTTTCAGAAATGTTACAGCACAAAGAGATAAGACTTGAATGCCAGGTCACCTAGATGGCAACGGAGATAGGCTGGTATACACAGTCCTTCAGAACTCATTGAAAAGTGCTTCATGACTCGCAGTGTTAGGGAGTTTTTGGAGAGTAGCTGAAGGCAGTGCTCCATTACTTAGCTGCCTCTTTGGCCTTGCTTCCTGTGGGGGTCGGGGAGGGAGATGAAGTCTTGAGGTTGACCTTGCCTTGGTCTGTATTCAGCATAGTTGCCCAGAGGCTGCCTTGCCTCACTTGATGGCTGATCTTTGAAAGCTCTAGGTTTTAGGTTTTACTTTCAGGCCTAAACCCGTCCCCCCGACCCCCCACCCCCGCCGCCCTTGCCAATAAAGCTGTTAGTTTCCTGTCCTGGACAAAGGCCTCCCTATTGGTGCTTCAGGTTTGCGAGGCTGTGGAGTGGTACCCCACGTAAGTACACACAAATACTTCCCTCTCCCCACCCTGTGGGAGCTCTTGAACTCGTAGACTATGACTTGGACTCTTTTATCAATGGACTTTTTCTTCTTGCCCTGACTTCCAGCTTAGCTCTTTCCAAAAGGAACTCGAACTTGGCCAAGAGAGGTAAGGAGGCTCTCTGAGCAGAGCAGTCTGCCGCTTTCTGGTTCCCACCACCCTCATTTAGAGGACAGACAGAAAATAGGAGCTTCTTGGCTCATCTTTGCCAAATTGAATTGTCCAGGAAACAGTGCTCTTCTTACCCTGTGTGTTCCTCCTCCCCAGCACAAAAATCTAGAAAGAAAGTAAGTGGGTAGTATCAAGAGCTGTTGGAAGCTGAGGGCCAAAGGATACTGCCGGTCCTTTCATCAAGGGGGAAGCCCTCTTTCCTAAAAAGAGGCCCCCACCAAACTAGCCAGATGATGAGTCCTTCCCCAGCTGGGCACCTGGGTTCTCTAACATGGGTCTGCACATTTCATGGTGAGGGCTGTCTCTAGCAGCAGAGCTGGAGTCGTCAGGTATGTCCTGGGTTTAAGAGGAGTCTTGACTTTCGAATGTAAAACTGACTGTGCCTTAGCATCACCCTGTCCAGTGCCCCTGGGGCAGCTGGCTGTGTCCAGGAGAATGGACACCTGCTCCAGATTTAGATGCCTATTCGGGCTTTTGTTTGATTTGGGGTATTCCTGTCTTCTGCTCTGCAGGTTGGGGGGAGGGTGGGCAAAGCTAGCGTCCCAAGAGACTTGTGCCACAGCTCGTTCGCAGTTTACACAAACTCAGCTTTAAAGCTCCGATAGATCTGGTTGGCAAACTCCAGCAGCAGCATATGGAGCTTCTAGATGTCCACTACCTTGAATGGGTGTCAGTGCCACTGAGCCGGCAGGGAGAAGAGTACAGGGGCAGAGCCAAGTCTGTCTCCCTCTTCCTTGGGAGAGCAGTGGTCCAGGCCAACGAGTGGTGAGTGTGGGGCCTTCTCACTGCTCCCTCCTCCTCAAGGGGGCAGTTAGGGCCCCTCTTAAGCAAGCTTCTATTTCTTACCACTAAATTAGTTTCCTTTTTCATCCGAAAGTTAGAACTCCCCAGACACCACACAAAAGAAGCCAAATCTGAATTCTGAGATTCTAAAATACCTTAAACCACAAGAGAGAAAATCTAGTTCTGCTTCAGCCCCAATCAGCAGACTGTCCCTTCCTCTCGTCTGAGTCAGACAGCTCCAGAAAGCAAGGCTCCTTGGCTGGTTTCTACTGCACTGACGGGAGCCTTCCCGTTGAGGACGACTTCTACTCAAAACACGACTCTCCCTCTGGACTTCAGATGCCTCTTTTAGCAGGAAAAGGCATTGATTGGGTTAGATATATTTATGTGACTGCGGGCATTCGTGGCTGTAGAATCCTTGACCATGATGTTATATGTAATGGGAACTATCTTATAAACTTGAAAAAAATAAAGTTTTTATTTTCTATACAGTTTGCTCCTGTGTGTTTTCTGAATAGGATAAGCCCAATTGCCGGCTATATAGGAGCCTAATTAGGGCTTCATAGATATTCTGAAGAGTTCATTAGAAAGATGTCACCCTTTCAATAACTGGGTCATTAATATCACCAAAAAAATTTTTAAAAATTAACCATTTGGTATAAATACACATGGAAAAATTAATATTTTTAAATAATTTGCAAGAGAGCATTTGTTTCTTAATTGTTTCAAAAATACATTGTTTTGTAAAGTTTAGAACTGGAATGATAAGAAATTTCATTTGCTGTCCAATGTGCTGGATTTAATTACCAAAGAGAGAAATCAATACCTTGCTGTGCTGAGCTTAAGCCACAGAAGCAATAAAACTGACAAACTGGTATCAAACCTTGTTTGATTTGGCCTGATTTCATGTTACATCAACTAATTTTTCTCATTTCATTTCTCCCAGTTTGGGTCTGGCTGTCCCCTGCTGGCCTGGAAAACAGTCAAAAAGGCTTTCTGCCTTTTAGTCCAATGAAGAAAATTAGAATTCAGTTCTAGCTTCCAAGTACCATACATGTTAGACTGTAACATGTATTTTTCCTCATTAGGTGCAGATTTTGAACGACACCATAGTTGAAGCAAACCTGTTAGTTGGTATATCCTTACTCAGTTATAAGCACAGATATTAAAGGCACAGATTTCCAAGCCCAAGGAGTAGATAAACATCTCTGTCTTCCCCCTGTAATTAATATAACATGTACATTCCTCTTACAAATCCTTTGGTAGCAGGTAGAAATTAGCAATTTAGGAATTTTTCAAAAACAAGTTTCTTGTCATTTCAAAAAAGTCTTGGAACATTCAAGTGGAATTTCCAGTTGCAAGTAATGTCACTGTCATCTTTTTTAAGTTGGTGAATTTTTAGACTTTAAAAATATATACAAATCGACTTCTAGATTGTGCAGCTTTTAAGTGGTACACTATATACATTGTTTGGATTTAGTTGCATGCATTTTACCATCATTTGGCCATTTCCTATAGAGAATGTTAGATGAGAGCTTAGCCAAAAATAAAATTAGAACTACATCTTTTTGGATTTTCTCAGGAAAAATGGGGAATTGCCTAAAAAACTGGGTCTTTTATTTGTGCATCTATGGCATCTCCCCTCACCCTACTTTTCTTCACATATGACAGGAGTAAGTTTGGTGACACATGTTTCCCTGTTTTGGTGACACCCTTAAGACCTATGTCCATGACAAGGTTGGACAGTAAGCCCAGCAATTTATAAGTGCTAAGCCTGCCCTCGCTGGTATTGATATTCCCTATGAATTGAGAAGAAATGATAATAATTTCAATTGTGTGTGTATGTTTAAATGTATTCAATTAAATAATTGGTCCTTTGTTCTGAGATTGTCATATCCTTTCTTTTATGAGATGAAGATAATGGTGATAGTTCTGGGGGGTTTTTGTGTGTGTTTTTGTTGTTTTGTGGGTGTTTTGTTTTTTGAGACAGGGTCTCACCCTGTCACCTGGGCTAGAATGCAGTGATGTCATCATAACTCAAAGCAACCTCACACTCCTGGGCTCAAGTGATCCTCCTGCCTCAGCCTTCCAAGTAGCTGGGACTACCGGCAAGTGCCACCACGCCTGGCTGATTTTTCTATTTTTTGTAGAGACGAATCTCGAACTCCTGGCCTCAAGCGATCCTCCCACCTCAGCCTCCCAAAGTGTTGGAATTACGGGCATGAGCCCAGCCGATGGTGATAGCTTTTTTTTGTTTTGCTTTGTTTTTTTGAGACAGAGTCTCACTCTGTTGCCTGGGCTAGAGTGCCATGGCGTCAGCCTAGCTCACAGCAACCTCAAACTCCTGGGCTCAAGTGATCCTTCTGCCTCAGCTTCCCAAGTAGCTGCGACTACAGGCATGTGCCACCATGCCCGGCTAATTTTTTCTATATATTTTTAGTTGTCCAATTAATTTCTTTCTATTTTTAGTAGAGATGGGGTCTCACTCTTGCTCAGGCTAGTTTTGAACTCCTGACCTTGAGCGATCCGCCCGCCTTGGCCTCCCAGAGTGCTAGGATTACAGGCGTGAGCCACCGCGCCCAGCCGATGGTGATAATTTTTAATGACTTCTTTTGTCAAAATTGGCAACCATGTTGGCCAACTGGTAAACCATGTTTACCAGTCCGTGATATTCAAGTCTGGAAGTCACTGGACTGGATGATCTGCAGTTCTGCCTACAACATGCCATGTGTGTCAAAATCACCAGCATCGTCTTCCCAGAGCCTCTCCCTGCCCCTATCCTTCATCTCTGGGTCATCCTTAGCTCCAGATCACTAGAGCGCTACAAGCCCTTCTTCCCATGGAATTTCATTTGCAACATTCCTTTCCTCTTTGGGTAGTATAGACATTTTAACAATGTTGATTCTGCCAATCCAGGAGCATGATATGTTTTTCCATTTGTTTATATCCTCTGCGATTTCCTTCCTTAGTGTTTTGTAGTTCTCCCTGTCGGTCTTTAACCTTGCTTAAATATATTCCTAGGTATTTTATTTTCTTTGTTGCTATTGTCAAAGATATTGAGTCTTTTCTTTGATTCTCAGCTTGACTATTGTTGGTGTATAGGATTGCTACTGATTTGTGTACATTGATTTGTAACCTGAGACTTTGCTGAATTTATTTATCAATTCCAGGAGTTTCTTGGCAGAATCTTTGGGGTTTTCTAGATGTAAGATCATATAATCAGCAAAGAGTTATAGTTTGACCTCTTCTTTCCCCATTTGGATACCCTTGGTTTCTTTCTCTTGCCTGACTGCTCTGGCTAGGACTTCCAGTACAATGTTGAACAGAAGTGGTGACACTTCTGAAGTGATTGAGGTATGTTGAGGTATGTTCCATCGATGCCTATTTTATTAAGAGCTCTTATCATAAAAGGGTGCTGAATTTTGTCAAAAGCTTTTTCTCCATCTATTGAAAGGATCAGAAGAGGTTGGAAAAACTTGTATAGCTATTGGCCTAGGCAAAGAATTTCTGCAGAAGACCCCAAAGGCAATCACAGCAACAACAAAAATAAATGGGACCTGATTAAATTTAAAAGCTTCTGCACATCCAAGGAAACAATCAATAGAGCAAACAGACAGCCTACAGAATGGGAGAAAATATTTGCATGCTATACAGCCGATAAAGGACTGATAACTAGAATCTGCAGAGAACTCAAGCAAATCAGCAAGAAAACATCAAACAAATGGGGAAAAGATATGAACAGAAACTTTTCAAAAGAAGAAACTAATGGCCAACAGACACATGAAAAAATGCTCAACATCTCTAACCATCAGGGAAATGCAAATCAAAACCACAATGAGATATCACCTAACTCCAGTGCGAATGGCTTTTATCAAAAACTCCCAAAACAACAGATGTTGGCGTGGATGCAGAGAGAAAGAACACTTACACCCTGTTGGTGGGACTGCAAACTAGTACACCCTCTATGGAAAGTAGTGTGGAGATACCTCAAAGAACTAAAAGTAGACCTAACCATTTGATCCAGCAATCCCACTACTGGGTATTTACCCAAAGGAAAAAAAGACATTTTATAAAAAAGACAATTGCACTCAAATGTTCGTAGCAGCACAATTCACAATTGCAAAGATGTGGAAACAACTCAAGTGTCCATTAATACATGAATGGATTAATAAAATG
This sequence comes from Lepilemur ruficaudatus, assembly GCA_963574885.1. Classification (NCBI taxonomy): domain Eukaryota; kingdom Metazoa; phylum Chordata; class Mammalia; order Primates; family Lepilemuridae; genus Lepilemur; species Lepilemur ruficaudatus. The sequence continues at coordinate 11,716 of CAUYRT010054303.1, read as the reverse complement.
TGGTATATGTATACCATGGAGTACTACTCAGCCATAAAAAAAAAATGGTGAACTGATACCTTTTGTAACAACCTGGATGAACTGGAGGCCATTCTTCCAAGTATGGCAAGAATGGAAAAACAAACACCACATGTACTCACTACTAAATTGGAACTAATGGATCGACACATGCACATGTGGAAACAAAACTTCAGGGAAATCAAGCAGGTGGGGGGGGGAGGGGATGGGTAAATGCACACCTAATGGGTACAGTGCACACTATCTGGGTGAGGGACAAATTAATAACTTCAACTCAAACTGTACAAAAGCAAATTATATACCCCAAACGTTTGTATCCCCGTAATTTTTACGAAATTTCAAAAAAAAAAAACATTCCTTCCGTCACAATATTTCAAGCCACCAGTGACTTTGGACTCTGTTCCTCTTGACATTTATAGGCCACATCACAGTCACCGCTGACAGGACTCCCTCCCTCCCTTTCCTTTAGGGCTTATCAATTTCTGGGTAGGGGGTGGCTCACGCCCATAATCCTAGCACCCTGAGAGGCAGAGGCCAGCAGATCGTTTGAGCTCAGGAGTTCGAGACCAGCCTGAGCAAGAGTGAGATCTGTCTCTACTAAAAAAATAGAAGTTAGCTGGACAACTAAAAATATATATATATAAAAAATTAGCCGGGCATGGTGGCACATGCCTGTAGTCCCAGCTATTGGGGAGGCTGAGGCAGGAGGATCGCTTGAGCCCAGGAGTCTGAGGTTGCTGTGAGCTAGGCTGATGCCACGGCACTCTAGCCCAGATGACAGACTGAAACTCTGTCTCAAAAAAAAAAAAAAAATTTCTCGGGGGCTGTCCCTGGCCATTCTATATAAACTTGTAACTCCCACCCCCAACACACAAGTACGCCCTATCCCGTTCCCTGTGTTTTTTTTAGCACTTAACACTATCTGATGTACCAAACGTTTTACTTAAGCCTATTTATTGTATCTCCACTAGAATAAATGAATAACAGACCTGAGACTATCCCGGATCCCATCACACGGGTGAGTGATTGGAACCTTTTCTTGTGTCCAGTGACCTTTCCCTGTTCCTTGTTTCTCCAAACCAGAGCTCCCAGAACAGCAAAAGATCCCACTTCCCCAGCACTATCATCCACATCCCATAAGTCACTTTATCACTTAGCCTCTTGGGGCTCCAGCATAAAGACCTTTCTTCACCTGGGCTCTCATAGTCACTTCCTGTTACTAACGTGTTTGTGGCTACTCCTGCCAGGCGCAGAGCAGCGCTGGCAGTTAAGAGAATGCACTAGAGTCAGCCCAGACCTGGGTTCTGATCCCCAGCTGAGCACCCAACCCCGCGCTGGCCCACCCGTTCCTGAAACTTGGGAAGCAAGGCTGAGAAGTCCCAGCTAAGCCAGTTCTTTTTTCCTGTGCTGGGGGCCTTTACCAATTTTGGGATGGATTTCATGTCCCAGACTCCTTTCCAAGAGGCTTTGAACTCCAGGAGATTTTGTTTAATGACACAGACTAGGTTAAAGGATTTCATAAGGTTTTAATAATAATCTATTAATACTGTTAAACAAAAACAACATGTGCCTCTCCTTGCAGAGACACACACGCACACACATTTTCCTCTCACACAGACTCTGAGGTAGGAGGTACGCTGGCTAAAGAATAAAAAAATACTCAGCGGGCTGCGTACGGCCCAGACCGCAGGTTCACAAGGCATCTGGTTGAAAGGCCGCCCCTGCAGAACAGGAGCGGAGGCTGCGCCAGCCGCACCGAGACCCTGCAGGGGCTGACGGGGGCCACCAAGAGTCCACATCCCTGGCTTCCGGCCTTTGAGATCCAACCTGGGACTGGCTGGAGCACGTAGGGGATGAAGCTAGGGTGGCAGCTGAGCTTGTTCCAGGTTCCAAGGACAGAATGTTATTCCTGGCACATAAAATGCTCTCAGTAAGCATTTGTTAAATGCATTGAACAAACATGGCAAGGCAGGGGAGGAAGAATTCTAGAGAACAGCTCCCTGGAGACCCTGGGTCCTTAAGGGGTGGGACAGCACCTCTACCTATTATTTTAGAGGTGGCCAGGAGGTGCAAATACCCACAGGGAAAGCCCTGGGTCACCAGCTATACTGGTGGGGGACAGGGACAGAAGAGGGCTCTCTTCTTTCCTCTGAAAGTGTCCTGTACGTAACTAGGGCCCTTGACCCTCCAGGACCCAGCCCTTGTCATCTTGGTCACACTGTGAATGCCTCGAAGGAGGCCTAAGCCTTACTCAACTCTGCCGTGCCTGGCGCAGAGCGGGAGTCCCACTTTCGGCGAGTGGATCAGGCCCACAGCAGCATAATTAGCTTATCTTCTCCTGCCTTCTGCCGGTGATTCACTGTTCTTCTTCCCTTGCTGGGTCAGACCCTGCCTCAAAGGACCCCGTTCACCTCTCCCTTCGCTGGCGAAGCAGCCGCATCCTTAGCCTTGGGGAAAAAGGTGTGAGCTAACTGGGCCGCACGCCTGTTCTGAGGCAGCTGACTCCCCTCAGGGGAAAGGAGAGTCCGGGGCCCGTCCACCCGGTCGGGCTCCCAGCAGCAGCGAGGGTGCAGCCAGCGGTAGTAGGCCAGCCGCAAAGCCAGACCCAGGAGGAAGCAGACGCCCGCCACAGGCAGCCACGTCTGCAGTGGGACCCCACTGGGCAGCCAGGTGCTATAAGTCATCCCAGTGGCCACCAGGAGAATGCTGTCACTCAGGAGGAATACCACGTGGATGGTGGCCCGGCCTCGGGTGTGGCCCTCAGCCACATTGAACCAGGAGAAATAGAGGATTGTGGCCACAGTCGCCCGGTACAGCCACTCGGAGCCAGGTTCCGGCATAAAGTCTGTGCCCTGAAGCCAGACCCAGAGCAGCAGCACCAGCCACAGTCCCAGGAAGTGCAGGGCCACGTAGCGGGGGAAGACGGCTGAGAACAGGGCCACAGCCAGGACTCGGGGCCACAGCAGCAGCAGGTTCCACAGGAAGTAGATCACGGAGGAGCTCAGGCCCAGGAGGTCCTTGGAGGGCAGGCAGGCGCGCAAGGCCCGGTGGTAGTCCAGCAGCGCCCACGAGATGCCCGCGAAGGACACGCAGATGCCAAGCCCTGCAAAGAGTGAGAGGAAACGGGTGAGCGCTGTGCACAGCCTGCCTGGCAGCCCCCAGGCGTCACAGATACCGCGACGGCCCTCACAGCACCCCGAGGCAGACATTAGAACCCCCGTTTGTTGAAAGACAGCTGCAGCTGGAGAACATTCAGTAAGTTCATGCAACCACAAGCAGAGTTGGGATTCAAACACCAGTCTGCCCTTCGCCACCGTGCCTTACTATGCGGGTGCTGGCGGAGGTGTTTTCAAGGATGAGAGGGTACGCATGTGACTAATAAAGAGTCATCCAGCATTCAGCACGCCTGGGCCTTGGCCGCACCCTGAGCATCTTCTAGGCCGCCATAACCCTTCCCTTCCTGGAAGAGCCCAAGCCTTTCCTGAGTCTGAAAATCAGCAGTCCCAGTTCCCCCTTTCTGAGTTTCAAAAGGGAGATGGGAAATCCCATGGGATGGCAACAGGCATCTGCCGAAGCTGCCCTCAGGCCAGGAGGGATGTCCTTGCTCTGTGGACAGAAGGTCTCCCTACTCCCCCCTGCTCCCTGCTCAGCTCTGCCCTAGTCTTGATTTTCCAAGATGCAGAAGTTTACAACAGGGGTCCTATCCCACTTTCTGGCTGCCCACCCTGACCTGGAAGCACCAGGACCTCCACGGAGGTGGGAGCAGCACTGGAGTGTCTCCCGAAACGTCCTCCGCTGCACTCACTCCGCAGATGTGCACTGGGAACCCATTCCCAGGCTGCCATCAGGTCTGTGGCCATCGCTCTTTCTAACTACCCTTCCCAGCCCCCAGTCTCAGCAGGGCCGATGTTCTTCCAGTTTGCTGAGTTTGCTGTGACCTTGACAGGCTTTGCCCAGGCCGTTCAGCCAGGATCACATGCCTCACTTCCCAGGCCCACCGCTCCTCACCTCGCAAGTCCCAGCTCCAATAGCCCCTAGCGTCACCCATCCTGACCGCAGCCCACCTACTCGGCCGCATCAGCTGTCCCTGGAACACTCCACTCACTTCTGTCTGGGTCTCATCACACAGCAATTACCTATTTCCTTATTCCTGAGCTTCTTGAGGGTAGAAAGCCGCTAAGTACATGGTACATAATAGCAGCTGAATAAACATTTGCTAAATAAAAAGTAGGGAAAATCTGTCTCCATGGCCCGCCTGCACCCACACAGTATAAACTGTCTCCACTTAGCCAAGACACCTCCCACCCTCAAACAGACAAAAACATGTGCTGAGTGACCCAGGGCAAGTCACCCCACCTTTCTGCACCTCTTTCGTCTTGTGGAAACTGGAGATAAATATAGCAGCGACCCACAGGGCTGCTGTGAACATGATCAGTGAGGTCTCCGAGCACTTCCCATGGTGCCTGGCTGATAGCAGGAACTCAACTGCGACGGCCGCTGTTACCTTTCTGCCAATTAATGTTACAGACAAGCAAGCTGAAAGGGCCTTGGAGACTGAGTCCAATCCCATCTTCCACGGCCGTGGAAACTGAGGCCAGAGAGAGAAGGACTCTCCGGGGTCACGCAGCGACGCAGCAAATGACAGGAAGAGTGGGGCACCGGGTTCCTTGGGGGGGCTGTGGCAGTTACAACAGGGGGCCTCAAGGTGTGCGGAGGTAGTGAAAGCAAAAGGGAAGCCCTGGAGCCTGACTCAGACATGAGCTGGAGTCCTAGCTGGGCCACTGGCTGGGCCTGTGACCTTGGGCAAGTCACTTCCCTTTTGCAGGCAAAAACCCTCCCGCAATTCCTCACTGTCAAACTTCTGCTTTGTGTGGCCCTGCCCAGCTCTGCCACCTGCCTCTCCCTTTTCTAGTTCCTCCATGCACCGTGCTGTAAGCACCTGTTTTATAGTCCACCATCCTGCAGGCCAGGGCCGCACTCATCTGGTCCACTGCTGTGTCCCCAGCACCACGACAGGCACAGAAGAGATGAGCTATAAAAACCTGCATGTATAAAAGTGCTCAATGAATTGTTTTTTTGGTTTTTTTTTTTTTGAGACAGAGTCTTGCTCTGTTGCCCGGGCTACAGTGCCGTGGCGTCAGCCTAGCTCACAGCAACCTCAAACTGCTGGGATCAAGCAATCCTCTTGCCTCAGCCTCCCCAGTAGCTAGGACTACAGGCATGCACCATGCCCGGCTAATTTTTTCTATATATTTTTAGTTGTCCGGCTAATTTCTTTCTATTTTTAGTAGAGACGGGGTCTTGCTCTTGCTCAGGCTGGTCTCAAACTCCTGAGCTCAAACAATCCTCCCGCCTTGGCCTCCCAGAGTGCTGGAATTACAGGAGTGAGCCACTGCACCCGGCCAATAAATTGTTTTTTGACTAATAAACTGCCTATTCTGTATAAGGCACCCAACACACTTTATCTCTATTGTCTTCAAAGTGGTAAAAATTATGTACCACGTATCACCTCACTTAATCCTTCTAACAACCCTATGCAATAGGAGCATTTCTTATGTCCACTTTTCAGATGAGAACAAACTGATGCTCAGGTCATTGTCCAAACTCATACAGCCAGAGAATGATTTAGATTTGAAGCCCGATCTGCCTGACTTAAGCATGGTCTCCTACTTTCTAAGGAGCCTTTATAAAAGAGAGAAAACATTTCTGACATTTGAGGAAAACTCTCCAAGCCGTTAAGAGTGGGGCTGGCGCTGGCCCATCACTCACATTGGTAGGACTCGGCCCGGCCACTCTGCAGCACGATGGCCAGCACCAGGGTGAGCTGCGGCGTCGTCTCCAAGAAGGTCTCGAAGAGCCGCAACATGCTGATGTCCAGGGAGAGGAAGTCGGCGTAGGCCAAGTCAAATTCAGAGGGCGCTTCCTGCCGCAACGCCAGCAGTCCCTGCTGCAGCCCCTGCACGCACCTAGCAGCACACACGGAGGCCCAGAGGGCCAGGTTAGTGTCCTGTGACTCCCTCGGACTCCTGCCCATCCTGGTAGAGGCAGACAGGCTCCAATCCGAGCTCCTCCCATCCATGTGATGGGGCTTGGGGCGAGCGACTTAACCTTACTGAACGCATTTCCTCATCTGTAGGATAGGGATACATGCAGCTTCTACTCCTGCCGGCCAGGCACCGTCCCAAGCTCATCACAAACTTTGTCCTGTTGACTCCTCAGAGGAGCCCCACTTTACAGATGGGGAAACAGGATCAAGAAGCTAATAAGCGCTGGGATCAGGATTTGGACCCAAAACTGTTTGAATTCAAAAGGCATGCCATAAAGATGGCTGAGACAGTTCTCAACTTTTAGCAGCCTGCGAATCTCCTGGGATCCCGTGGGCAAAGGGAGCTACTGAGAGCTTCTGGGCAGAGGCAAGACAGGGTCATATTCTGCTCTGGAAAGAGCACCCCCGCCTGCAGGGGAGGGAGAGCTGGAAGGCCTGGATGGGAAGCAGGGATCCCACATAAGAGGCTGCTCAGAGTGGTGGTGGACAGACAGGCCTGGGGGGCCCACTGGCATGAGTGTGGAGTGGAGGATGCACTACGGCCTCCCCCACTCAGAACTCCGCTCAGCTGGATCAGTAAGCCCGCTCACTCACCTGTCACTCCCCTGGACAGACTTGAGGACACTAAGGGGCAGGCAGGCAGGGTCGATGGGGCTCCCCCTCAGCAGGAGCCTTTGCCTCTGATCCTCCAGTGCCCTGGCAGGGGCCCTGCCTAGCCTAGTCACAGGCGGGAACAGAGACCCTGTTTTCAAAACCAAGGCTCAGTACAGTCCGTCTGACTCAAGCTCAGCAGAGAGAGGGGAAGGGAAGATGCGGGAAGAGGTTATGGATTCGGGGCTCCTCAAGGCCTGCCTGGGACTATCTAGCAGTGCCCCTTCAAGCCCACTCGGGGTTTTTTTCTTTTTTGATGTCTGTCTGTACAGAGCCTCCAGCAAAACTGCAACATTCAAAGCTTCTCTCCCCCACTCCTGGGGACTCCATGCAGCTTTGTCAAGGCAAGATCTGGAAAGAATATGTAAATGGATTCGAAGTGGATCCTGGCTCCATCCCCACCCAGATCACCAGATGTCCTGACTTTATGGAATGACTCAGACCCCTTGGTTTCAGTTTCTGTGGGACCCTGCCAGTTCTGAAAAGGAGCCCGATCCAACACATTTTCTGAACCGCAGCCTGTGTCCAGCCCTGGCTGGCTGCAGGGACACAGATGAGTCAGGGCCCATCTCTGCCCTCTTGCTTGGCCTGGGGGTGGGAAGCAAACATTCCAGGAGAGGAATATGAGTGGGCAGGAAAGGGTGCAAGGTGCCCGCTGTGAGGGTACAGTGCTGTTGTGGGGGTCAAGGCTGGCTGCTGAAACTCCCTGCGTGGCCCTGGTAACCAGGAAGCTAGCTGACATTTGTCGAATGCTTACTCTGCACCAGGACAACTTACAGGTGCCATTTTGTTTAAACCTCACAAATCTGAAGTAGGCCCTGTTACCATCTCCTGGGAACAATGAGTAAACTGAGCCCCGGAGAGGTCAGTGACTTGTCCAGGGCCCTGCCCACAGCTAAGGGGACAGCCCGTGTTGAGTCCACACACCAAGCTCTGTGTGAGGCACTTCCTCTTTCACTCCCTCCTCACAACAGGTGCCCGCCACACCTGCCTCTAGGTGAGCACCTACTTTTTATAGAGGAGGAGACTGAGGGTCAGAGAAACTCAGAAATGCGGTCACAGGTGGCAAAGCCAGACTGAATCCCAGAGAGGCCTGACCCTGAATCCTATGCGCCTCCCCTTCTTGTTTGGGCCTCAGTTTCTTCACCTGTGCCAGGAAGGGTAGTGCCAACTGAGCTCTGAGGGCTGTCAGCCCGAGTTCTTTCTCTGAAGGGCGGGACGCTCACCTGTAGGTCCCACCCCCTACCGATGTCAGGCGTCTCACTGCCGGAGGAGCCGGGCTGCGAGTCCCCTCCCCCTTCCCGCGGGACGCTCACCTGTACACGTAGCCCAGCTGCAGGAGATGCAGCAGCGCCAGGCAGCGACCCGGGGTCTGCGGCCCGTGGAGGCCGACGGGGTCGGCGCGCAGCCAGACCCAGCTGAAGAGCTGCATCGCGACCGACGCGAGACCCAGCAGCGCCAGCACCAGCGCCGCCCACAGGTAGCGGCCGCTGAGCACGTACTGGCATGCGGCCCACAGGTCGGCACCCAGGTCGAGCAGGAAGGCGGCGGTGCCCAGCACGCCCAGGACCAGGTCCCGAAGGAGGGTGGCGCGGGCCGACAAGGGCATGGCCCGCCTGCCTCTGCCCCTCCTTCCCCTCTGCGGCTCCCGCCCGCCCTGGCAGCCAGGGGTCGCGGTGGCAGGAAGGAGGCGGGGGCGGCCCGGGCACGAGCCTGCTGGGCGGGACTTCCCCGTCCCGCCCCGTCCGGGGAGGGGCGAGGCCCGCGGACGGCCCGGTCCCTTACCCTGGCCCTTCCGCTGCCCTTGCCCCCGGCTCTAGCCCTGACGCCAGCCCAGGGATCCCCCGACGCAGCCTACCTGAGCCCCGAGAGCCCGAGGGCCGCTAGGCACGCAGGCCGCCGCCCTTCGCTTAGCAGACTTCGAACCGCCAGTTTCACCTTTGAGGCGCCTGGAGGCCCTGGAAGGCGAGACTGCCCGGAGCAGCCCCTCACATTTGCATTGCTGCGAAACAAAACAACGAAACGGAAAGGCACGTCCTGCAAAGTGCGGGACTTTGCAAACTGCGTGCACCGCGTTCGTGCCACGAGCCGACGGGACTCCTACCGCAGCTCAGTTCACGACGACGATCCGAGTGGGGGAGGGGAGGAGTTCAATAACTGCGAGCCACTACTTTAAACATCGTTTGCACAGTAAAACAAACAGTGCACAGAATAACGTGCTCGATGAGCTTTGTTTTGGGGGTAAAACATAAACCATGAAAGAAATGTGCTTTCTGGGGGGCTTCGTTTCCGGATCGGGCAGTCCCATCCAGTTCCCTCTCCGCACACGGAGAAACGGTGGAAAAGCCCAGATCTCGAGGAGGTGACGCTGCCCATTTTACCAAGAGGAAGATGAGCCCAGCAAGTGGGCGGCTGGCTGGGCGCCCAAGGTCACGGCGCCAGCAGCGCGCGCAGGCCCCGCCCCGCCGTCAGCAGCGCTGTCAGCAGGAGCCCAAGCCCCGGCGGGGGCGCGGAGCTGGAGGCGCGCAGGCAGGTAGCATAGGTGTGGAAGGCCACGTGGCGCATGGCACACACGTGCTCGATGCGGCAGGCCTCGTCACAGGCCCTGTCATCGTAGCTGACCGAGTTGTAGACATAGTAGCGCTGCAGCGCGCCCTGGTCACTGGCGATGCGGTCCAGAGCTGTGTGCAGGGACTGGGCGCCTGCGTCCAGCACCCCGTAGGCCTTGGTCAGCCGGTACTCCAGCTCCCAGCGCGGAGTCCCCTGTGCGTTTGCCAGGCTCAGGTTCAGGAAGTACGTCACCATGTCCTAGAGAGGAGGCACGGGGTGGCCGGCCGTGAGCTGCTGTTCGGTTCCACCCCCGTCCTGCACCTTGCATTTGCCCCCGAATTCTTTATAGCCGAGACAGTGACCACTACTGAGCATTTAACTACCTACCAGGTCTGTTTGCAGACATCCTCTGATTGAATCTGATAAGGCAACGCTTATTACCCCCATTTGACAGATGAGGAAACTGAGGCCTTAAGAGGTTAATTCACTTGGCCAGGGTCATACAGGTGTTCAGTGGCAGAGGCAGGATTGCAACCCAGGTTATGTGCCTCAGGCCTATGTATTTCCATCCCACCAAGCTTCTGGGCGCATAGAAGATGCTCAGTAAGTATTTGCAGAATGAATGGATGAAAAGCAACTTAAAGGAAGTGGAACTGACCATGAGCAGAGTAGAGTGCCTGGCTGAGAGAGTAATAGACTTTGGACCCCTAAGGCCCAGTTGCATTTTCAGGACTAGAATCTGACGGGTTTAGCAGTCCGACACTTTCCAGTTAAATTTATGGACCTGCTTCAGGTCACTAGAGACGGGTAAGAGAAGCTGCCACGTGTGGACCACCACTGCGTGCCAGGAGCATTACATTATTTCATTTGGTCCTCCCCCAAACCCTTCCTTTTACATATGAAGCAACTGAGGCACAGAGGGGTCAAAAAGCTCACAAACCTTATGAGTGGTGGAGCCAGGTCTGACCTCGTCCCTGAGAAGAATGTGGGGTATATTATGGGGTGCAGTGGGGGTTCCTCAGCCTGCAAGTCCTCTTGCTAAGACCCTCTGAGTGTCCCTGTGGACAACAGGCCACACCCTTGGAAATCCTCAGACCTCTTCTTCATCTTCGTTTTCTCCCTAGGTGTCTCATCCCATCCCTGGCTTTCAATGTCCTCTGTCCACTCCCAGATTAAATCTCTAAACACACCTCTTCCTGGAGCTCCAACTTGCTCCTTCCTTGCCACTTCCACTTGATGCTGTTTAACCATCCCAAAGTTAGCAGGTCCAAAACAGTGGACCTTCTGATGGTCCCTCCGAAGCCTGGTGGCCCCGCAGTCATCCCATCTCAGTAACCGGCAGCCTCATCCTCTCCCTTGCTCAGGCCAAGATCCCTGGAGTCCTCATGGACTCTTCCTCTCACACGCCACATCCATCCACCGGCACGTCTGGCTGCTCTGCCTTCAGAATACGGCCAGGACCCGACACTTCTCACCAGCCCGCTACCGCCCTGGCCAAGCCACCATCGTCTCTGTGGGGCTTGTGGCTGCCTCCTGACTGGCCCCTGCATCTGCACTCGCCCCTACAGCCGGTTCTCTGCACCACAGGCACGGTGATTTTGGAAAATTGTAGGTCAGAAGATTTTCATCCTCTGCCCAAACGTTCCACATCCAGAGTCCGCATCAGGGCCTACGTGATCTGACCTCGTCCTTCCCACTCTGCCTCTGTGACTGCCACTGTGGCCGCCCGGCCTCCTTGCTCCTCCCCTAACTCTCCAAGCACACTCCCCCGCCCCCCACCGGGCCTTTGACCTGCTCTCCCCTCCACCTCGCTCCCTCAATTTACTCTGAACTCAAATGTCACCGTATCTCTGACACCTTCCCTGCCCCTCCTATCTCCCACAGCACACCCTCATAACAGTCACTGTCCTGTCACCTCTACGCTGTTTTATTTTTCTCCTTAGCACTGCTCTCTGTGCCATACTTAATTTTACTTGTTTATTGTCTCTGTCCTGTAAGAATGTCAGGTCCAGGCCGGGCGCGGTGGCTCACGCCTGTAATCCTAGCACTCTGGGAGGCCGAGGCGGGCGGATTGCTCAAGGTCAGGAGTTTGAAACTAGCCTGAGCAAGAGCGAGACCCCGTCTCTACTATAAATAGAAAGAAATTAATTGGCCAACTAAATATATATAGAAAAAATTATCTGGGCATGGTGGCTCATGCCTGTAGTCCTAGGTACTCGGGAGGCTGAGGCAGAAGGATCACTTCAGCCCAGGAGTTTGAGGTTGCTGTGAGCTAGGCTGACGCCACGGCACTCTAGTCCGGGCAACAAAGTGAGACTCTGTCTCAAAAAAAAAAAAAAAAAAAAAAAAAGAATGTCAGGTCCAGGAAAGCGGTGACTTTGTTTTGATCACTTATGTATCTCTTGAGCTTAGAACAGGGCCTGGCACATAGCAGATGCTTAATGCATTTTG